>VUQK01008166.1:0-11539 GCA_015106715.1 Bujurquina vittata | reverse complement strand
CCCCCGCCATCCCCCAGGTTTCCCCCCCGGATGTGCCCCACACCCCCCCCCCCCCCCAGTGCTGATAGTGTTGAATGCCGAACTGTAGTTGACAAACGGCATCCTGAGTGTGTAGAGCAGTAGCGATGGTGTCCTCCGTGGACCAGTTTGCCCTGTAGACAAACTGGTGTGGGTCAAAGTTCTGGGGGAGATGGGCTTTGAGGTGATGGAGGACGAGCCTTTCAAAACACTTCATGACTACTGACATCAGCGCCACTTGTCTGTAGTCTTTTATGGCTGTTTTCTTAGGACCCAGGATGATGGTGGCTGCCTTTAGGCAGGATGGGACTTCAGCCAGTGCCAAGGATGTATTGAATATCCTGGGCAGTATTCCTGCCAACTGATCTGTGCAGGCACAGAGCACTTTGCCCAGGACCCCATCCGGTCCAGCAGCCTTCCGTGGGTTAACAGGGGGTTATTGTGCGCCTCACCTGGTTTTCCTGGACAGTGAAAGGTTGGGAGCTGGAGGACTGGCAGGGCACCAGGGGTGTGGCTGGTCTGGATGACTCGAAGTGGGCGAATTCATCCGCTAACGAGGCATCTCCATTGACAGCTACTGATGAGTTGACTTTGTAGCTTGTCAGATGCTGGATTTCTAGCCACACCCGCCGAGTCGTTATTCTCTAGGTGCAACTCCAATTTCCTCCTGCACTCCTCCTTAGCAGCTTTAATGCCTCTCCTGTGGTCAGGCCTAGTCGTACTGTACAGAGCTCTGAACTGAAGGCGGTGTTCCGACTCTCAAAAGTGCCTTCACCTCAGAGGTCATCTGATGATACATCATTATTATATAATTCCTGGTGGTCATGAAGATGAAGATGGAGGCTTGGATGGAGGTCTGAGTGATCAGGGTCAGGTGGACATGGAGAGCAGATGACAATTAGTCTGAAAGATGCAGTGACAGAAGAGAAGCTGATTGGCTTGTAGAAAGCAGGCAAGAAGATGATTGGACTAGAGTAATGATGCTTTACAGCACGGGAAAGTGATGTAAACAATAGACTGGCAGCTGAACACCCAGGAAAGTAGGCATATCAGTGACTACAGAGTTTTCTTAATGAATTTGGGCACCACAGCAGAAGACTTTTGTGCTGAATGCGCTCACTCGGATGCCTCGGGAGAAAAAGGAGAATTCCATGTTAATAGTTTGAACCTGGGACGAATTCACAGTGTGTCACTGTGTTCCTGATCAGATGAGCTGTATTTGGGCTTGAACAGTTTGGATATACCCTAATAAAATATGGTGTTTGGTCATCCTTAGTGATGATCAAGATTTGATCAGTTTGACACAGAGGTTGATGGTTGCTCTCTGCGCAAGATTCAAATTGCACACAAACTTGCAAAAAGTTGGAAGCAATCCATAGGGAATAACAGCCAAATTTAATTTAGAAGTGTTTTTTTTTGCTTTTATTGACAAATTCACAGTATGCATGCATTATGTATATTAACTCTATCAGTGAGAGGATTGTGATATAAAAACATTAAAAGCTCTGGATCAGTGACCCGCGATCACTTGCGAGTTTTTTTTAACTCCTTTTGCAAGCAGAGACCAAAACAGTAAAACAAATGAGCATTTACCAAAAACTAAACTGCTCCATATCTTCATCCTGAAAAATGTATGTAAGGTCTCTTATTCACAGAGCAGATCGCTCTCTCTGAAAGCAGCGGCAGAAAAGATATGTGTAAAGAGATCGCACTCTCAAAGGTTTTAAATCTGGCTCAGCCCCATATTTTCTCACCTCTTTCCCACATTTCCCCCGAGACCAGCCTGTAGTTTTAACAATGAAGCTGTGCTTCTATTCTAAATTGACTGTAGGTGTGAATGTGAGACTGACTGTGACAGATGGGCCACCTGTATGGGGTGTACCCTGCCTCTTGTCCTATGACTGCGAGGATAGGTTCCAGCCCCACCACAATGCTTAATTGGATAAGTGGAAGAAAATTAATGAATGGATGGATGTGCTTTAAAGATGTGGTCTGACAGTGGTTTTTATTGACTTCTTTCAGGAGGACTTCCAGCTGCTCCTCCAACAGCAGGTAAAGAGCCAGCAGCAGGCAGAGCAGGCCCAGAAGAAACCTTCTCGCATGGGCCTCCTGCGGAGGACAAAGAGACCACCCATACAACGGCCGTCCAACTTCCCCATGGCCGCAGCCGCTGCTCCCGCAAACAACTCCAACCATATGATCACCTCCAGCGCTGCGGTGCCCGCTGTTCCAACTCCCCGCACTCCCCCTACAATTGGCAGAAACAACAACTGGAGGGACAAACTCAGGATGGGCTGGAGCGGTCGTCAAGAAGACCAAGATTCAGCGAGGGGAAGGGACGATTACGATGGCTTTCAGGTCGTTTCTCTTGACTGAAACAGTGACAACTTTAAACACTTTATTCTGTTGCAAAACTCTGATGTGTAGCTCTTCGAAGTCCCTCTGCAGGCAAAAATGTGTTGCTTCTTGTCCCTGCTGGAGCATCACTGTGACTTTGAAACTAAAAAACTGTTTTCACATTGATCTGCTTCTCTGTCCTCACAAAGTTTAATGTGTTGTTTGAACTAGTTAGGAAGACAGTGCACCAAGAAACTGCTGAAACCATTGTGAAAGCTCTGAGTACTGAGTCTGGATTGAATGAAGGGACATCTTAGTCACACTTCTGCAAACAACAATATTGCACATTCTATTGCATGAACGTTTTTGTGCATCATGTATTTTTTTCTATATACATGTCTGTAGAGGAGATATTTAAATATTCTTGGGATATATGCTTTGAATGTTGGCTCTAGTGCAATTTATGTATGAAATACAACTTATCTAAGTCATTATTAAATGCTGTAAACCTTATTCAGTTTTCTGAATGTTGTAAATAAATGAAATTTTTATTCAGTTCTTATGCTGAATCTTCTTTGTCTTGACTTCACAAACCTATTGATGACATCACAGTGGCTTCATCCATTGTTTAGTCAACACAATGCTGGGAAAAAGGTTTTATTTCTTAATTTCCTGCATATGCACACTTGTTTTTCAGATCATCAGCCATATTTTAATATTAGACAAAGATTGCCTTTTGTATTCACTCAGGTTGTTTTTAAAATATGTTTGATGATCTGAAAAATGCAGAAAAAAATGGTAAGAGGACAAATCCTTTTTCACAAAACCTTGATTTCTCAGTGAAGTTGTCACTTGCTTGTCACATCTGGTTTCAATACACCGGCGGCTCAGCTTTGAGGCTTGACTTCACAAACCTACAGGTTTACAGTCTATACTTCAGACCCTTCATTGTCTCCATGTTTGCTTTTGTCAATATGCAAAAGAAAATAAAAACGCACCAATAGTTTTTTTTCTGGCCATTTTATTGTATAATATATTTTCAACAATATATATTCCACTTAAATATGCATCTTGTACACATTTAAAATGTATATACATATATGCTATTATCTAGAAAGCGTGCCACCATTATGGCAACATATCCAACAAACAGGGATGTATATAGCACAGTAAAGTCACACCTGATGACAAGAGAGAAGGCATGCTCCGAGTGAAACTATATACAGTCCCGAACAGATGATTACAGTCTTCAAATGACTCGTAATGCGACTGAATAAATTCACGCTGTTTTATTATACTGTTGCTGACAGAGAGCTTTGCTTTGACATATTCTCGTCCCACTGCAACAGTGCAGAAGCTGAAACAAGACCTGCATTGAAATGTAAGTGCTAACCAACTGTTAATAATGTGCAACAAGACAAATTTGTCCTGTGGATTAAAGGAAGAATACGGGGTGATTCTCCACTAACTGGAGCTTTACAACAAAAAGAACATCATAAGGAGAGTCACACTCAACTATTTGAACATTTTAGACGCGTGTAATGACATTGAAAGAACATAACACACTGATCGCTGTAAACATCTAGTGCTTGAACTGTTAAGTTTCCTTGTGAAAAAATTCACACAGAACTGGCAACCCAGCTGCCATCTAAACTCTACTAGATTGTTATTGAAGAATAAAAGTTTTTTCTTAATAAAGTTTTACAGAAATGTAAAAGGAGCTCTGGATAAAAGAGGCACATTTACAAATCAACAACACCCTGCTTATTCATACAATGGCAGTTTCACTACTATTACGATGACATAATGAGGTACAGTGGCACCTCGCTGCAGCATATATTTGTGAGATACTCATACGCGCCTTATTTGTAAAGATAAATGAGATACAGACGGGTAAAACATGGTTTCATCAAAGCACTATTTGGACTGACCACACACAAAGACACAACAACGTTACCAAGGCTTATAGCCAGACAGACAAAACAATAGTATAAGTGTGTAATAAGTAGTATAGATCTAGTATAATCCAGATGTAACCTGAGACATTCAGGAAACAGTGATAATACTGCATGTATGATTTCTGCTTGGTTTTCAGAGATGCATGAGTTAGCCTAAAAGTATGACCAGCGCTCTCAGTGACCTTGAGTTTTAACAAGCGTAACTGACCTGTAAATCCACGTCTCCGGCACACAGCAGACACACAAAGGAGGAGACGATTTCCGCACCAAAATCCTGACCATGCCACCATTATCAACACTAAAAGAAACTCCTATGACAAACTGAGTTTGTACTACAGCCTCTGCGCAGAGCTCGAACTTCCTGATACATTTTTTTGCTTTACACATTCTTCACTTCTTAGATTTACAGTATTTGTTTCATTGCAGTGCCGTCACACCTTTCATATCTACACTTCAGCGGTCCCAGATTGTCCTCGGCCTAAAGCCACTTATCTATTATACTGGAACCAAACGAAGCACTGTGCAAATGAGAGATTCTTTGGATTAGTACATCTCCTCTAAAACCTGGCCCGGTATGTTAAACTAGTGTCTACAAATTAACAAAAACACTTTTAGAAACTAGCAAGTCTAATAATACTACCTGTCTGGCAGAGGCTAAACAAAATAAAAGTTCACCTACACTACAATACATTAAGTGCTATATTGTTACAAGTATGAGCTTACTGTTGTAAAAGGGTGAGTTTGGTCCAGAGTTGGCAAATACAAGCATTGTTAATAATTACACTTGCTCCAGCTGAAGCCGCTGAATTCTCACCTTCGGTTTTCGGCGAGCGGATGCTCACGGTGTCGAGCATAAAAAAAGTTCTGTGGCATACGCTGGAGGCAGCTAGGACTGGAGGAAGGAGCTGATGGAGCTGATGAAATCTAAGGGTTTGTCTGCGTGAATCCAGTGGCTGGCATCTGGGATGTACTGGATATCCGCGTTGGGGAACAGCCTTTGGATTTCTGGGTAATCATCAGAGCTGGATCAGGAATGAAGATGAGGAGGAGGAGGAGGAGGAGGAGGAGGAGGGTGTTATAAGAAGGAGAGACAGTGATGAAAATCATGAATATGGAACTGCAACAGAGCTGAATGAATATAAATGATGAGCTGATAAAGCCTGTTATCAGAGCTATTTGGGTGTATTTTCTTTGGATTATATATTGTTAAATTGAATGTTTATTGCACACTATACAGCCTATTCATTTCATATGTACTTGAAATTATATATGAAAATTATTTTCGGTGAAAATTGACTTTTAAGTCTTGCTCATGGCTAAATGTTTTTAGTTCTTGGACTGAGTCAAACTGGGAGCATCGTCCTTAAAATTTAATCAACATCATGTGTCCATTTTTAGTGTAAACTTTAAGCTTTGACACGTGCATTCAGAGATGCTCTTCTGCGTACCTCGGCTGTAACAAGTGGTTATTTGCGTTACTGTTGCCCTCCTTTCAGCTCGTAGCAGTCTGGCTCCTCTAACTGCTGGCATCAACAAGGCATTTTCTACCAGAGAACTGCTGCTCGCTGAACCCTTTCTCTTTCTCAGACCATTCTCTGTGAACCCTAGAGATGGTTGTGTTGGAAAATTCCAGCAGATCAGCAGTTTCTAAAAATGCTCACACCAGCCCATCTGACACCAACAACATGTCACATTCAAAGTCACTTAAATCACCTTTTGTCCTCATTCTGATGCTCAGTTTGAACTTCAACAGGTCATCTTGACTGTGTCTACAGGTCTAAACACACTGACTGGCTTCCATTGCTAGTTAGATATTTGTGTTAATGTGCAGTTAAATAGATGTACCTAATGAAGTGACCAGCGGATTTATATGAAAACACAATCTTAATATTTTTTGGTATGACGTGTTTACTTCTAAGCTGTGTTTGTTTCTGCTGCTCCCTTATCCACAGGGGGTTATCACAGCAGACGGATCCACACATTTGATGTGGAGGATTCTTTTTACGCCTTCCCGAACGAACCCTCTCAGGGATTATGATGCGTTTACTTCTATAGTGATTTATTTGTCTAATAACCACTTCTGTATCTTCTTCTGTCTAAAAATGTATGATAACGTTTTGCATTTTTGTTGTTAACATCTGAGCTCGATACTGTTTTCTGGAGACACACATGCTCACAACCATTTGTTTTCAAATTCACTCGTGTGTTACACATTATGCATATACATGATGTTTGCTGGTACAGCCAAAGTCCTTTTAATATCAAGTCTCATAACCTGGCAGTCACCTTGAAATACCTCAGGCTACTTATTTTGGCAGTTATTTTAAAGAAATATCTGACTTCATTTGATTTATAGTGGTTTATTTATAGGGCATCAAAACTGCATTTAAATCTGATTGAAACAACTAAGAAGTTTGAATAGTACCAGTGAAAAGTTTGGACACACACATGGATAAGTGTGTCCAAATGTTTGACTGGTACTGTATCTCAAAAGCAGAATGTTAGATTTTTAAAACTATTGCATGAAAAAGAGTAATTGCCAGAATATTTCATCATTTGTGGGGATAAAGTTAAATGTGTGACTTTTTTCATAAATAAAAGTAAAAAATAATAAAATTATAAATTCTATAATATTTTGCCCATCCCAAAAAGGACACAATCTGTTTGTGTTGTATTTAATACCTGATATAAGCAGAGCTGGCTCCACCCAAAAACAGAGTAGGTCCTTCATAGACAGTGTCAAAACTGGGGAAACTGAGGATATCATCGAGGTGCGCTGAGATGGCCTCCAAATTGACCCTCCAGGCGTAGTGTCCATTCTGCTCCACCAGGTTAGTGAGGAGGAACTGACGCACTGAGTGCTCCTGAAAGAAGGACAGACTATTTAGTAACAAGTTTAACTGCTGATTGGATGACTACCTGTTTGTGAAGGAGCTCGCCTGTTGTGGACTTACACAGATTTATAGCCCTGTATTAACATTTTACAGCTAAACTATTATTTTAGTTTTGTGGAACACCACTTTCCTATTTTACTCACGTGCCTCAGTAGCACCCTTTTCAGACGTGGCGGGGAGCTATGCTTAAGCAAAAATGCTTTAAAACTGTAGTCTTCTTGCCCAACCCTCACAGGAATAAAAAAAAAACTGAGCCAGCCTCTAGGACTGAAACACAGAGGCAGACCAAAGCTGAGCTAAAAGGCCTGTGCTAGTCTTACATCATCACAGACAGATGGCCATAAACCTGAGTGACTGCCATTAGTGTTCTGTCTCTCCATGACTGCTAACCGTTTAAAGAATAATGCTGACCTCAAGTGGCCCAAAAGATCAGCTACTACAAATTTAATTTACATAAAGGAAATGGACAAAAAAGGACACTTGAGACAGACTAACAATCATTTTGTGGAAAAAGGTTGGGTTAATTAATTAATTAATGTAAAATACTGAATGGTATCACAGAAGCACTCATGATCAAGACGGTTACCTCCAACTAGTCTAGGTGGGAAAAACAAACAAAATATTTGGTAATCGAAACTGAAATAAAAATGAAAACAGACTTAAAACAGACTAAAAATATCTAATTACTGTTGATGATGATAATAATAATAATAATAATAATAATAATACAAGTGATACCATTTAACAATAATAAGTAATAAAATGTTAACCACTCTGAAAGCGCCTTAAAGCTAAATTGCATTAAATACTATAACAATTGCAGATTGAATACAAATAAAAGCAATTAAAATATGAAACTGCAATGGTTCTGATCCTGACCTTGACTAAACTGCGCAGCTGATCCTCAGCCATCCGCCTGGCGGTGGAACGAGGGATGTCTGTGGAGATCTTCATCTCCTGCATCGCTCGGATGTAATAGTGGAAATTGGTCCGTGTGGCACTCTGAGCAGGACTGATGTCCACAACCACCAACCTCTCCACTAAACCAGGCTACAGAGACAGACACACACTGAGGTAAACAAGCAGGAAAGGGGAAGCCAAAAGATGCCACTGTGGTAAAAATCAGTAAAAAAAAAAATAGCTAGGAGGACAGGAGAAGGATTATTAGGTTTGGAGCAGGCAGGAATGCACGGTGAAAAAGGTGAGGTGGCATCCAGCGAGGGAATTGTACCATCATGATAAATTCATGGTGACATTTTGAGAGTGCTGACCTGTGTCAGAGCAGTCGTCATGGCCGTTTTCCCACCCATGCTGTGGCCGATCAGGATGCACTTGTCGATATGCAGCTGGGCGAGGAGGTGTTTCAAATCGTTCGCCATCGCCTCGTAGGTCAGCACGGGGTTGTGAGGGCTGTTGCCATGGTTACGGGCATCTACTGTCAGCACCTAACTGGACAAAGGACAGTTAGGACACTTGGAGTGGAGAAGAGGAGGAGAATTGACAGACACTCGAAATAAACTTTCATGTTAGCTGTTAGCTGTGTCCCCAGCATGAGCAAAGGACGTGTTGTGCACACGAGCTTCATCGAGGAAACCCTAGAGTGATTAGAAGTGTAATCTCACAACAGCACAGACTGCTGAGTGGCTGTATCAAATTACATTTAACACACTGTTGACTGTACATTCCCAAACCAGCTTTTGTTTGAGGTCTATTATGCGGGTGCTGAGAACGAACACACAAGAAGAATTGTTTCTGATGTAAGAGCTGACAGGTGTGTTGTCTTCAACACTGCATTACCTTTCTGCCTGTGCGCTGCACCAAGGACTTCGCTATTGAGTGGAAGTTAGATTTACTGCCAAAAAGGCCGTGCAGAAACACCAGGGGAGTGCTCTCTCCCTTCCCGTCGAAGACGTCGTAGGTCAAGTTGACAGGGCTGAGGGGAAAAAAAGGCCATAAAAACATCCATGTTTATTAGAAAGAACCCCCGTGGTTCCATCTGTGCTAAGAATTATGTTACTACTTAGACAGGAACTGCAATAAATTCAAATAACAAAACTCAAACTGATTAAAACTTTAGGGAGTAGAAAGGCTTAAAGTCACAGTGAGAAAATATTTCCAGGGCATTGTTCTTTTCTAATATTAAATCCCACTCAAACAGCATTGTTTGATAATTTACTTGATGAGTTGATGCTTTCCTTGATACCTAAAGGTACAGCACGGGTAAGCACACACAGCGACAGACCCATTAAGTTTGTCTTTTTTTAATGTGCACACACAGACTTTAAATTGCTGGCATTGCAATGTTAATAAAGGTCGAAGGCTAATTACACAACTCCCTGCACCAAAAAAAAAAAATTAATACAGTACAACAACTGACAGAAAACTTCAACAAGACAATGGATTTTGGTTTTAATAGGACACTAAGACAATGCAGCTGTGAGTTATTCCATCAGTGATTCATCTTTTGACTGCTAGCTTGATAATTCATTCATTCATTTACTCCATCTATAAAGCATGAAATCTACACACCTCAAAGCCTCTAAGTGGCAGAAGGCACCTTCAGTACACTTACTTTCTTAAATATTAAGCTACTATCCCTGCATAATCAATTTACAATACAATAAGAAAAACACTCAACACTTACATTTGAGAAGCTGGAATCAGCAAATATTTGTCATGTTTGCACAAAAAATATCACACAGATACAACTTAAGGGTGCTATATTTTATAATGTGGTTTCTAGTTCTCAAAAAATAGAACTGAAATGGAAATTTACCATGTACAGTGGTATGAAAAAGTTTGGGCACCCCAGATTATTTTCATGATTTTCCTTTATAAATCATTGTTTGCTTGGATCAGCAATTTCAGTTAAATATATCGTATAAATATATCATATATATAATAAATATAAATATATCATATATATGATGTTTGGATCACCAATTTCAGATAAATACATCACATATATGATGTATTTATACGATATATTTAACAACCAATGATTTATAAAGGAAAATTATGAAAATTTTCATCAGGGGTGCCTAAACTTTTTCATACCACTGTATACACTCAGCTGCCTGTTTATAAGGCACACCTTGCTAAAATCGGATTATATTTTCAGAGCCTCTCAACATCCAATAATCCAATCCAATCTAATCCAATAATAAAGCACTTAAAGTACAATTATTTGTAACCAAATATGAAAATAAAGTCACATTACGGGTTTATTACAGCACTGGTTTTAGTCGGGCTTAGCATACCTACGAAACTGATGGTACCATGTAGCATATAATAAACCAAATATATAGCAGCACTGGTGGTTTTATTTATCCCGATGATAAAATAATATCAAACGCGAGCTCAGCTCTAAAATCCTCTTTGCAGCTGTGATGATGACAGATCAGCTGCAGGTTATCCATGTTGCTAACATCTGAATGTCATTTACGTAAAACTGTAAAAGTAACGCTTAAAGACGAAGCAACATGACACGGTGAGAGATTCCTGCCTTTAAATGACTATTTTTTTTAAATATAATTTTACAGCACAAACACCGGGCTGTCAAATCTACCCAGGACCACGTCACAGCTGTGACAGGCAGAGGGCATCTGTTAGCCGAGGGAGCTAGCACGGATACCTGGTTGAGCTGGCTGACCGGACCGCGGGAGCCACCCCGCACACATCCTGCTGTCCGGGTAATAAACGACACAGCGGTCGGCCGCTCAGCAGTCCTTTCTGAAACAGGCGACAAAAAGCACTCATGGCAGCATACGCTCCGTTACCGGGCGGTCGACAAACAACCACAGTGACAGCTGCCCGTGAACGAGCACGCAGAGAGCAGCCGGAGGCTGGCGCTACAACCGAGGGCCCGTCTGTCCTCTGCGTAATGACGTAAGAGGCAGGGGTGTGATTCCCTCAATGCAGACTGTCAGGATGAGTACGAGCCTTACGCGAGAGTACAAATGGCAAATAAAGTTCCTTAAATCTTTATAATGTATAAACAGCCATTAATAAACTATAAATGGCAAATACTTCAGGAAAATATAACCAAAGTAGCAACCGGGTGTAAAACGATATAAACTCACCGGCCAGTTTACGACTAATTTGTAGGAGAAAAAGTTCAATTACTTAGAAAAATACGTATTTGTGCCATATCAAAACCACTTCTGAGCAGTCAATAGTAATCTAAAAATAACCTTCATGGTGGAAAACCATTCATTGTGCGAAATAAAAATGAAAAACACAATATTACAAAAAATCGAATTCTCACGTATCAATCGATGTTTAGCGTAATTGCGTTGTTTAACCACTAGGTGACGCCAGTATTCACACTTT
>VUQK01008161.1:13230-26173 GCA_015106715.1 Bujurquina vittata | reverse complement strand
AAAAATGTAAACATGATCAAGTTTAAATTAAAAAGTGAAATAGTATGTTGTGTAATACAGATGGTGTTAAACAAACAATATTTTAGTGAGAATATCATTGGCACTGCTTTTACTAGGTCTATAATGCTCATACATACTTGTTAACAAGAAATAAAAAGTAATTAAGTTTCAAAATTAAAGTTAAAAGGAAATACACTGCAGTATTTGTGTACAAAGAATTAAAAAGGCATCTAAAATGACAGAAATTCAAGATTTCTACACATTTAATGGTATATAAAGGAGTGACAAATATAAGTGCTGATCTGAAATGTTCATACGAAGGAGTGTTTTTTGGTTTAAAAGTACATATCAAGGCACAAAGCAAGATCGTCTCTGTGATTAACAGACTTGGGAAAAGATGGTGTTAAAGGACAAGCCACAGACAGCTTTTGTTAAAGAGGTGCCTCAAAGGCAGGCAGGATTAAAGATTTACTGCTACAGGTTAATAAGCTGGTCTACTGTAATATAACAGTAATTACCTTAGTAGTTTTTAATCTGAGGTTAGGAGATACAAATAATGTGAAACTCTTATTGGACAGCAATGAGGGCTACCCTTTCTGTCGCAGCTAATTAAACTGTGAAATAAGTGTCCCACTTGGTTCAGCGTTTACAGGACATAGTGCAAATGATAAGCTACTCATTATTAAGCTGACATGCCTTGATAACAAGGTCAGAAATGTTGTGCTTTCAAACAGAGGGTCAAATTGAAATATAAGGTCCAGGACAGGTCAAGGGATGAACATGTCCAGGGGTGGTGATGACATCAGGCGACTATGGGGGAGGTGCACTCACAATAATTTGGCCAGCATGAGTACACCTGCTTTTCCAGCCTGCAGAAATCTTCTGGACATTGAGCTCCTTGTGTAGGCGAGATGCTACACTTCCTTACCACATCCAGCCCTTGTTTCAAAACAGAGAGAAAGGCAGTTAGCTTCCTGAGGCCAATATGTTTTTTCTAGTGTTTCCTGAAACCCAGAAGATTGCACGTTGATGTGCATGTTGCTGAAGGAGGAGCAGCCTTGTTTACTGAAAAAAGGTGGTTGAGGAGCAGAAAGAGCAGCACAAATATTGAGGAATGCGCTCAGACAGGCTTGAAGTCTTGAAGTCTGTTACTGTAACAACACAGTGGTTAATTCACAGCATCGACAATAAGAAATCAAGCCTAGCACTACTGAAAAAACAGTGAACTCTGCTTAGTGACCTGTTGACACACATAACAGAAGCTCAACTTAACATAGTCCACCTCTCATCTCATTCAAGCGCTTAACTTCCCTTTTTGTTCTGTTTTGCTTTCTTTAGACACCCCTAGTTGGTCATTTTCTAACAGGATAATAAAATCCTACAAAAATATGAGTTAGTTAAGTGGTTATGTAGGTGGTGTGGATAATAAGCAAGCCTTGAATGAAGATGCTTTGAGATTAAAATGAATAGATGATAAATAATGTTTGCAAACTTAATTTATAATGGGTATGCAGAATTTGACCAGTGTCAAAAATTACTCTTAATAACAGCTAACATTAATCTTTAACTGCCAATATTACAAATTACCTGCCAAAGTAGAACCACAACTCTCTTAACCGGAATATTTACAACCCCCAAGAGGCCATATTCACATTGTTTCTCTGTTTGTAAAGTCTCACCTCAGAGTGATTGTGTAACTTTACTTAGTCAGGCTAGCATTAAAAATATCTTCAACTTTCCCACAGAGCTGACTCAAAGGTTTTTATATAAATCCTGGCACCTCTGAAGATTGTAGTACTATCACCAAGTTTGGTAAATAACATTACGCAATTAATACTCTAATGGGACCTTAGACGTTTTGATGATGTTATGTGAGGCAAGTTTAGGCAACTCAAACCAAAACATTGCCAGAAATTTTGAGGAGATTTTACTTGTTACACTAAGAAAAGCTGTGTGTTTGATGAGGCTTAGCAGGCTTGTGGGAGTAGCTTTGGGTTAACCGCACATTTGCCTGAATGCATGTTAACCTCAAATTTATTACTGCCAGACTTCAAAATAACAACTATGAATCTAGATTTAAAAAAAACCCAAAGAGAATAACCATAACTGGAAAACAACATGCACCAATGGAATATAAGCACGACTTTCTTCAACAGGCACTTTTAGATACTGCGTACCTACTAAAATGACCTGCTCAATAACCTCCCATCTATTTCCATGCAGGCTCATATAACATGCTGCTCACTAGAAATTAAGCTACGTAGACTTTAAAGAGTGGGCTAAATACTCAAATGAACCAGGGCTGTACCAGAGTGAGGGGAAGGTGGCAATGGCTGCAACATATTCAGCCTGTGGGGCATCTCAGCGCTGGTGCTCTAGGGATGAGGAATCCAGCTGCAGTACGGAGTAACTGAAGTAACAAACTCAACAGGCTTTGTGGACCACACAAGGAACTAAGAAATTCACTGATTTGTCTGTGATGCAAGGGCTTTGATGGGATTTTACTGCAGCCAATTACATTACAAGTCACCTTCACAGAGATAATGAGTCACAGCTTAAAGTTTACAAAATCAGAGCCATTATTTGCTGCAAAGCAACCCAATTACATGCTATTATCTCAGGCTCAGTTTAAAGAAAGTGAGTGAAAGAAGACACAGGAGGAAATAATCAGTGACCAAGCCTCACCTAATCTGTTAAGAACAGATACCACTGCCTGAATTTAAAATATTTTCACAACTCAATCTCTCTGAGCTGATATGACACTTGAGAGCAGCTATTCTAATAACAACAGAAACACTGATACTGCTAACTTCGTTAGCTTCAGTGTTAAAGATCACATTTACTTATAACCAGATGGGATCAAACAAAGTGAGTCCCAAAGTAGAGGCTTGCACAACACCCAAGAAGCAGTACTGTCTTACACTGTTGTGTAATAAAATGGTGTACAAAGTTGGAATTATTTTTATCAACTTCGTTCTTCATTAAAAAAAAAAAAGAGATACTAATAACTAAATATTAACTTGAAAGAAAATGTACCTTTTTGGGCTTTACTACAACTTCTGAGTTGAAGCTGGACTCAAGGGCATCTTTAACATCCATGTCACCTTCTTTGCTCTCATCATCACTGACAATGGGCCCATTGTCACAGATGGGTGTCTGGAAATCATCATCAGGAAGAGGCGGGTAGCTATACTTGAAGGGATCCTAGAACATAGCCAAATACGTTAGATCACTGCATGCATGGATATTAAAGTGCACACATTAACACTTTTAAATAAGGCAAGTCTTTGTCTGTGTCAACTACAAAAACGTTACAGGATAAATAAATAAATATGTTTTTGGCATGTGCTACTTTCTAAGAGGCCTTTTTCAATTTCTATACCAAATCATAGTACTTATTTGATCTGTTCTAAAAGGGACTTGTGATTCATTAAGTCTCTCGTCACATGTTAGATTTTCTAAAACTTAAAATCAGAGCCCAGAGGGGGTGCAGGGGTCTAATTCCCTCTCGGACCATTTGAATTGCAACTTGCTGAAAGGTTATTATTATTATTTTCTTTTGTTCACTGACACCAAAACCATCTTTAATATTTAGCACACCTTCACCACACTATAATCCCACTGAAGTATTGACCAATTCCTACTGATACTGCATCCTTTGTTAAGGTCTAACAGAAATGAATTAACACATCATTTGAAACCATTTTAGAAAGACATAAGAACATACCGTTCCACCCATATGAGGCGGCAGGTACTCGGGGTCTATGTATGTATGGACCTCAGATTTGGATGCAAACCTGAGTTTGCTGATTGCCTCTGGACCCAACCACGACTTTACAATCTTCCACGCAGCTGTAGTGGAGATAATTGTTTTATAATTGAGATGTCAAAGCAATAATAAATAATGAGTAATAATAATGTACACATCTCTAAAAGATATATATAAAAATAGAAAAATAGAAAAGTATTGATTGCTGAGAGCTGGCAAACACAGTCTTACCATTCAGAATCCAAGGCATATCCACTATTATCATTTTGGCTGAAATTAATAAAAGTACCAAGTTAGTCCACAAGAATGTTTCAAAAGGACCAGATGTCTTATATAACTCTTGTTACTTACATAAAAACTTTGGATAATATACTTTGAAACAATTAATAATGTACTTCACAAATTCCATGTCCTGAAACACAAATGGGAACAAAAAAAATATGATTAAGACCACAAAAAAGGCTTAAAGAATAAAATGTGCTTCAAAAACTGTTTTTCACTGGGGAGAATGTGTATTCTCTCTCAAAACCATCTACATCTGAAGTGACCCACTTAACATTATAAGAAAATTCTTTCATTGCAATCTCCTCTTCTGAGTGATCCCCTGCTCAATCTCTGCCAAATATTATCAGACAAAAGTCTTATGGGTGTTTTTGATAAGATTTTTGAACTGCTTTTTTCCCCCAACTTGCTTTTATATGCTATTTTACCACTATTTGATGACAACACACAGATTTAACCCTCACCTTTTATCATTACGCAATTGTATAATTACACAATCCTCCTAAAAACAGGTTACGTAAGGAGTTCATAAATGGCTCAGATTAGAGCACATTTTCTCAACATAAATAATAAAGGGCTCCATAGACAGGCACAAATTTTAATCTCCAGCTGATATGTTCAGTCATGCTTTAAACAATTTAGATGAAGAGAAAAAATCTTAACTTTGCTGTTTTATGCTAATTTAAATCATCAGACAAACAGCCCATATGTCAATGAATATAACCCTTATATCGTGGCTAGGCTTCATAATTGGCTAGAAGCCTCATTGCTATGCAGGAAACTCTCTCAGTCCTTAATGAGATCATACTGGCTAGCTTTGCTCTGACTCATACAGTGGTTCAACAGGCCTCAATAAGGCCTCAATAATTCCAAACTGATCATCTAATCTACTCATTTTATACAGGAGCTGCATATCTATACATTCTTTTCAGCTTGCTTGTGTTGGTTTATTTGTCTTTAATTGAGCGATTTTTCTAGGAGAGAGCCTAGCCAATGAAATAAACTCGCTGACAGAGCCCTCCATCAAGTAGCCAATGCCTGCGACACAGCAAGCCTAAGGATTAGACGGCCCACTCAAGTTGACCATCAGGATTTAAAGGTTACTTTAATCTCTAAAGTGTAAAACCACTGAGGAGTATCAGCCCCTGAAGTCCACACCTCAAACAGCAAGAAGTATGAAGATGGCAGACAACATTGCAATGACAGTAACAGGAAAGGAATAGACTTTTTCCTAACAGGAAAAGACTGAAACCATGAGTTCTGCAGACCTGGATTAGATTAGAGCATCAGATGTTAATTATTTGAATACAAAAGGCTTAATCTAAAAAACAAACAAGCAAAAAAAACTTTATGGACTTACTACATTGCTGAGGCCGGAGTCCGCCATATCGAACACAACAGTGAGAGGCATCCCAGGCTCCTTCTTTGCATACCTCTCCAGCCAGAAGGCAACATACTTTTTCTTGTCTATGGTGGTCTTTGCGTCCTTGACATGTAGCTTTACCTTAAACCAGACTGAAACACAGGAAACAGATTTAGGTTTTCATTCATCTGTCTTTTTTTCAGTTAGGTGATTAAACATTTTTAATGGGAAAGATAGCTTTCCTGACAAATAAGGGCTGAGTTCTACGTGTACATCAGTTTCATTTACTAAACTGAAGCATCTATTTTAAAAGATCAAGTGCATACAGAGCTTGTTGCCCTCTTTGTCGTAGCCATGGAGGTAGACGGCCCCTGTCTCGAACATCCATCTGGGAATAGTGCTCTCATTAATGTCTGAAAAACACAATACACTGTTAGATAGTGCTCTCATTCAAAGAATAACAATATGCAACATGGCATTTTAGGCAAAGGGAAGAAACTATCTTGCATATTTTAAAACTACTTTTGACATTAATTTCTGAGCTCTGAGGAACTATAAATCTCACAACTTTTTGTGGCTGTAAATAATAGTACATAAAACCAACAAAGGGTTTTGAAATATACTACAGTAGATTTCTAAAGTACTGTATAATCTTTCAGAGAAGATCACTCATTCCCTACACTTTAAGTGTTATAAAGCTTCATTGTTAAGGAACCTAGTTTCCCAAAATGTAGGCCTCTCTAAAGCTGCTAGAGTTGATGGAAAATAGCACATTTGCCATCAATCTTTTTAATGATATCAAATTTAAGAAAAAAAAAGCAGTCATATCTCCCCTGTTTTCCTTGTATACTAATAACTTTACTGAATTGTTTTTTCCAAAAACAACTGTTGACAAATAGAATTTGCAGAATTAAAGACATTTAATCTGAAAAATTCCTCACGAGAAACAGTGGGTATTGTTCTCGGGTGCGTGGAGAAATGGGTGTTTCACACACAATGATGTTCTGTCTGAATTAATGCCAGGGAAGCCCAAAGACAACCAGTGGTTTGTGTTGCAAGCTTACAGACATAGAATAATGTAAAGTTAACATTTACACTTTAGGTTGAATATTGAACTTAAGTCCTTTTTGGGGCCCAAATTAAAGATGCATGTTGCACTGGGAATCAAAAACATTCCAGTCTTCAAGCTATGTGTTGTAAGCAGTGTCATCAGCTGTAGTATCAAAGCAGTTACACAGTTATACTTTGAAATAGTGCATATCATATTAGCACCTTACCATTTACGCTAAACTCTTTTCTCCAATGAAGACTTTCATCAATCATTTTCAAGGCGTCATCAACATTATAGAGCCTCCATGTCAGGTAGCCCTCCACCAGACTGTCATCTGTTTGAAGCCTTTGTACGTCCCTGTGGTCATACTTCTCTGTTGAATCTGCAAACATTAACAGGCAGACTGAATCACATGACAACTTCAAAATCGGTTTCAATTTCAAAGACTTAAACTTTCTTATTTGGAATGCTCATAAACCCACAATGTCCATATTGTGCGGTAAACTCCAATAAAGCCCCCAGGAACCCATAATGTGACCGCTTAGACTAAAATTAGTCTAAAAACTAAACTGCTTCCTGGGGCAGTACAGAGCTAACGCTTATCTGAGTATTCAGGTCAGCATGTAACCAACCTGGCGTAAAGTAATCGTTAACTAGTGGCCATTTAAGGTACAATATTTGAACATATGGAAGCTAGATGACAGTAACCATGATGTTATTGTCAGCTTGCCCGCAATGAATGTGCTACCTTGGAGAAACTCATTGTTGAATCTCTGCCTCGTCTCCGCAATTTTCTTTTCAAGGTCCTGTCAAAACAGAGTTAGTACAGCTTAGAGTCGTCTTTGGTTTGAATCGTATTATTATTTGTGAGACAGCTAAGCAAAATAACGATTATTAGCTATACCTGTGCCCCTTCGTGTGGCTCAACTTCAGCCATGTTCAGCAGCTCACCGGTCAGTGGCAGTTCCGCGTACTGGAAGCGAGTTAGCTAAGTGTTGTTTGGATGAATCAGTGCGAACTATACTGACTGTGAAACTGACGGGCTATAGTTGCCATGTTGGCTCCTCCGGTTTAGCCACACCTCTTCGCCATTTGTTTGTAACCGAGGAAGTGGAAGGAGTGGTGAAATGTGTCCAAGACCCGTTAAAAGCCTGACTGTTAATACAGGCAATTAGTTTAAATAAATGTTCCAGGTAGTGACACACTTTTGCTTCCCTGTCGTTGCAAGACTTTTGTTTATCAAATCTCACCCACAATGCACTTCGTCTGACAGGAAGCGTTCAGTGGCAGATGGCGCGTTACTTCGAGTGTGGACTAGATTTAAATAAAAGTTGAAACAAGTGAAATTGGCGTGTATTTAAATCTGTAACACCTCCGTCGCTAAAGTGGCAGTTCCGAAGTGGTCAATGCCGATTAAACGTCTCAGTAAGGCGGAAACGGATTCTTCTGTGCTGCATAATAATGGAGCTAGTACTCTCGGAAGATTTGTATCGAAATCCCCATCGGCTCTCCCACTGTGGAAAGACTGTCTCATTTCACTGCAAACAGGCTTCGGGCACAAATGACAGCGAAGGGAGCGAGTTAATATTCTGCAGTCTGTCATTTGAACGGGAAGGGAACTCGTTTCTGAAGGCGGCTGATGGAGCGGCTGTCATCAGCAGGAAAAGATTAGCTCTTGTGGATATTGTGAAATGTAAATGCGTCACGGACGTTAAAAAGAGAGCCACCGCTCCGTGTATTTTAGTGATAACGAAGAGTGAGAAAAGAGGCAGCTTTCAGTATAGTCTTCTCACACTGAACAGCTCAAACCAACTGGAGCCCTGCATTGAGTTTAAACTCCCTTATCAAATGAAGGAGGATGTGTATATTCTCCAGGGCCCCACTGTGTTGTGGAGCCATGAAGGCGGTATATTTTATACATCTCTGCAGGCAGGAGGAGTGGCACAAGTTCCCATTCATTTCTCCCACAGTGTTGTAGGAGAACTCCCTCTCCACAACGGACAGGTGTTTGTTCTCGGACTGCAAAACCTTCCAGAAGACCCCACAAATCAAACCCTTGTCTATTTTGTGGAGGACGGACAAGTGTTTGACGGCAGTATGATTTTACCTCAGCCATATATTAGCATCACTCAGTGCATCTTGGTTGTTGTGGCTGACCGAGTGGATGGTGTGCTTAAATGTGATGTAGTTGCAGCAACTACTAATCGGCAACTTGTTTATTTTGAGAATGGAATGGTAACAGATGTTTGTCAACTACCCTTTGAGCAACCTGAAAATATTCAAGTAGTTAACACAGGAAGATGTGGCTGCCTGTTTGCTGTATCCTTTCGTGAGGGCCAAGTTTGCACTGTATGGAAGGAAACATTTCAGGTAGGTTTCATTATCTTTTTACAGTCCAGGTCTCTTGTATCTCCCTTCATTTGGGTTTAAAAGTTTTAATAAAGTATCCTTTATTAAACCCCCTAGATAGCTGCCCTCTGGTCAGGTGTCTGCTCCATCCACGTGGATGACTTCCTGGGATGTGGAACAGACCAGCTGTTGCTGGTTTTTAAGGATCGATTTATAGCATTGGAAGGTTTCCTCATCACTGACCTTTGTGGTATTTCATATTCTGTAAGCACACATTTCTCATGATCTCCAAACTATGTGTCTCTGAAGTAACACGAATTTCCTTTTTTTAAAAAAAAAGAAAAAAAAAAGAAGAAGAAATGTGACAGAGAGCAGCATGACTAATTGAAAATACATGTTTCAGCATGGCCTGGACACTGAAGCACCAAAGACATCTCCCCCTCCACCAGAGAACTATCTCCTTACTCTTCAAGCTTTAGAATCCAGACTTCAGGTGAGCCTTTATAACGCATTAATAGAGTAAGTATAGATAATGTGATAATGATCATGTATTATATGGTCAAAAATATTGGGTCATACTTCTTAATTTTTTAATTCAGGTGTTTTTTTTTTGTTTTTTTAAATCCATCTGATTGCCCAGGTGTATGAAATTAAGCATTTAGCCATGCATTCTGCTTTTAGAAACATGTGAAAAAAAGACCTCACTGAATTTGAGTATGGTACGGTAATAGGATGCCACTGTTGCAGCAGGTCAGTTTGTGAAATCTTTTCCCTTTTAGATGTTCCACAGTCAGCTGTAAGTGGTGTTATTGGAAAGTGGAAGTGTTTACAAACCACATGGCCCACTAACTTTGTCCGTATTTCCATATATTTTGTACTTGTTCCATAGCACCAGCTCTTTATCCTCTCAAGGATATTTGAGTGTGCATGGAAGTTTGCCCATCCAGTCTACATGTGTTTTGTGGACTTGAAGAAGGCATTCGATCACGCCCTGCCGATCACACATCCTGTGTGGGCTGCTGCAGAAGTATAGGGTGTCTGGCCCGTTCTTATGGGCTATACTCACTGCAGTGAGAGCTCGGTTCCCATTGCCTGCAGTAAGTTGGAGTCATTTCCTGTGGATGTTGGACTACACCAGTACTGCTCTTTGTCACCAATTCTGTTCAGAATTTCTATGGACACCAGAACAACCTCATTCCACCATTGCATTGATTCTCCAGTTGTCTGAAATGTTACTGAAGGGATGGGACACCATTCTTAAAAATGTATTTTCTCATTGGTGCTTTTTGTGATAGTGTTGGAGACTGCTGTTTAACAAGTTATTCTGATTGTATCTGCAAAAGCCATGGCATATGATTCAGATAATTTTTCATTATTAATGAACTGTTAAGTGACCCCTGAGGCCCTATGAATAGAGGCGTTGTTACCCAGGAAGAGACCACTCCCACTTTGTACTGATTGTATTGATTTGCTGCAGTCCTTCCCAGTAAAGGGACTATTGGACTCAAACGATGTCAGCAAAATTCCCCTAGAGCAAAACAGATAAGCAAGATCTCATCACTGTAGGGGTCAAGGCTTCAGGGTTTTCCTTTAATTTGTCATCCTTTGTATATCAAGATTAGAAAAATATTTTTACACAGTAATTTGATTTAATCCATACTGCCTATCACATTTGCTGCATAATCAAAGAGAAGCTGATGACCTCACATGAACTTAATTTTAGTCACTCTTAAATGTATAATGTGTGCTGTCACTCAAGTATGCATTGTATTTAGAGTGGATTGACCGTGCTTCAAGAGCTACAAAGAGAAGTAACAGTGAAGGAAACTGTTCTACAACAGTCAGTCAAAGCGCTTACTGATGCGGTCTTGGAAAGGGAGCCTGTTCTCACCCAGCATGAGCAGGTACGGTGTATGTAAGGACAACAATAAAACACAACATACATGCTTTGTTGAAGTATTGAGAGCTGTTTCATAACCAAATCACAACATTTGAGCTGAGACAGGAGATCAGGACAATGTAATAAAAATATTAAGGAAATATCACTATTAGCCAACAGATCTGAGGCCTGTACAGTTACTACAGTACATGTTCTGTTTCTTTCTGGCAATGACCTGTTTAGTAGTTCAACTTTTTTTTCATCATTACAGCTGAATTCTGTTTTTTTAAAAAAATAACAATCATAAAGTCCACTGTGTCTGTGCCTAAATGACTGTTGTTCAAATTGAAATGTTTGACATAAAGTGCTATTGCTGTCAATGCTGTCACACACTTGTCATTGCTGATTATAGTCTTTGCACTTTCTGACTAGGAAGGGCTTATTGCTCTGTGGGACTCTGATGACGAGTCAAAGAACAAGGCCTTGGATGACAAGATTCAAGACGTGCCAGCAGTGTCTTCAAAACCTCAAATTGACAAGCTCTGGCATCGCACCACTGAGGGCCGAATGGTTGTGGGAGTGATACTAACTACTGACAGATCAGCGTAAATATGATTTATTTTTTCAGCTGAAGTGGATTCTTTCTTCTTCTTTTTTTAAATTTATGGAGAGAGGCCTGAGATTCTGAAGCATACATTATCTAAAGACTCTAAAATCTTAATCTGTTTGATAACTTGACAGTCATAATGAGTTTTTTTGGTTGAGTAGATCAGTGAGTGCACTGCAGAGACAGAGGCAATAATAAACAAATGGCAGTCCAAGTACTGCTGTCTAGATGTCAGACAATATCACTGCTGTCTGATTAGATTAATGTGAACTTAAACAGTTGCCATTTGTTGTGGAATAATGTGGAATAAATTACATTATTTTGTGCATGATTAAATCAGAAAGAAACTTGAAACCTAGTTTCTGTCAGCACTGGATAGGGATATTTGTTTTTTTGCTTTTTTGATTTGCCCCTCACTTCAAGGCAGATCTAGGGTGACGAGGTGGTCACCATGGCAACAAGTTTTTAATATCTCTTCAACCTCCTTATGTGGGAACAAGGAGCTATCAGATTCCTCCATCCACCTGTTACTGATTTTTCATATGAGAACATGTAAAGGAAGACTACCTTCGTGACTCTCTTAGGTGCCATTTAATTCCCACACAGCTGTTTTGATTGGTCCACTTGTGCAGCTGCTGTAATTTCACTGCCTGGAAATAATCAATTTACAAGCAGTCTGACATACAGTTCACACACACACACACGCATCGTCTTTACTTTTATATTCATTTCCAGTCTGAATAGTTGCTATCTATATGATATCTGATTTTTAGTGATGTGCTATTTTTTGTTCCAGACCAGTGACCAATGTGAGCTTATCCATCCTGACAGACACGGGCCAGTGCTTAAGGCCCGCAGTCATCCAGACCCAGAGCCAAGTGTTCTGGCTCCCTGCGCCCTGCTCTTCGCCATCATCCTCCTCCTCTTCCTTCTCTGCCTCCACATTCCCAGAGCCCCCAGCCAAAAAAAGCAAGCAGCACAACGCTAACAGCACCAGCGATCTCAACACATGCCGAGTGGCTGTGACTGCGGTGACCAAGCTGACACCTCTGTTGAACTCTGGCCGTGTCAAGTGCCATGTCATGCTCCATTATGTCCAGACAACAGATGCTTTTTCCCTCGTGAGCAACCAAAAACCAGTTGTGTTGCACTGTGGTCAAGTTGCTTTAGACATTCATAATGATTTACAAACTGAGCTGCTAAAAAACCCCCAACTCATTACAGGTACAAGCACAAAAGTATACAACTTGAGATTTTAATCCTTGTATGTTTATGTTAATTATTGTTTTGTTTATCTTAACCAGATGAGGTTAGAGAGGACTTTCTGAGTCTTTTGGCGGTGCTGGATCACTGGGTCTTCCATATAGACTCTCCCGAATACAGCTTAGGTGATATAAATGGCTGGATTCAGAAAAGAGTGGGTTGTAAGAAGATAGAAGTGAGCCCTCAGTATCTGCTATTAAATTCTTCAGGACCATCTGCTTGCACGCTGCTGTACTGGCATCAGATAACCCCTTTCCAGGGAGAACTGCATGTCCATTCCAGGTAAATAATTTTCTGTTGGCTGAAACTAGAAACATGGCTTTATTTCTGACTTCTGAGATGTATGCGTTGGTATAGCTGTAGTTGAATTATCAGTTCTG
>VUQK01008161.1:0-12070 GCA_015106715.1 Bujurquina vittata | reverse complement strand
TTTTTTATTTTTTTTTTTTTTTTTTTTACTTTTTTAGGTGAAATGACTAAAAAGCCACATCTCACCCCCCCCCCCCAAAAAAAACAGCCTCTTGGTGTTTATATCTTTCTAGTGTCTATTGATGAGAGCCTCAACCCATTTCCACTCAATCATGTGGGTTTCTTAATATGACACCTTTGTTACTGCTCTCTGTTTAATTTATTCTTCTGTTTATATCCTTTTAGATTCATATGTTCAAAAACGCTCTTTTATGTCTGTTCCTGCCTGCAGCTGCGTGCTTGACAGAGATCACTTTCATCGTAGAGACACAGAAACTGTTTGTGTTATGAATAAAAACAGCACACTACGGTTGCACGAAGCTTCCCTCACTGGCTGTAGTTGACTGAATGCTTTTAGTGGTGCTTTCCCCTCATGGTTCAGTTATTTTTGATGTGAAAGGATGTAAAGAAAAAGAAGTCCTTGGAAGATGTTTCTGCTGTGATGCTGCACAGCCTGTCAGTGATGTAGTGACAATGCCATTCATCCAAGTAAACATCAAATCATACTTAAAACGGCCTCTGTTTTGCTCGATACTTAAGGTTTGTGACAGCTTGACTAGTAACATTGGCTAAAAGGGAGGGCAAGAGGTTATTTCCTCCCAGTGGGAGCTTAATTTGGTTTGTTCTGGGAGCTACTCCATCTGTATTTAGTTCAAAAATTTTTTTTCACACCTTTTATTTTCTGTGCTTCATTGCGTTAACTGCCTCCGCAGGATTCATTGTCACAGGATGGGAGCATAATTACTTAAAGTGGACCTATTTTCATATTTTATTTCTTGGACACTACCAGAACAGTTCACAGTTTACAATAATGCTTATTTGTCTTATAGTGCAGTTTTAATGCAGCCCCTCAGTTCATGCATTGTCTGAAACAGCAATCATGTGAGGTGTGTACCATGTTAAGGATGTCCCCAATCTTTAACGTCACACAGAAGAAAATAAAAAAATGAAATCTTATTGAAGCAGGAAACCTTTTTTTTTAATGTTATGGTACAAATAAAACTCCAATTTGCATCTCCTGTTAGCTCACCCAACAGCCACTATGCAAGCGGGTCATGCACATAGGCACGCAATCTCTCACATACAGGAAGCAGCCTCCTCCCCTTTTGTCTGTGATATAAACCCCTCTGTCACTTCTAGCCCTGAAGAAGAATTTTGAATCCTCTGCAGTAAATAACACCAGCAAATGGCTGGAGGGAAGCTGATCCACATGTGGAAAGGAAAATTCAATTGTATTGGTATTTCCTCAGAGTCCTGACTGCTGCCACACAAATAAAATATATGGTTTGTTATCCCATTATTGCCAGTTAACTTCTATTTACTGTGAGGGGTAAAGTACCTATGCAGGGGTTCTCTCCATTTGGTGAAACCTCCTCACCTTAATCAGAAATTTTGATGTTATGAAACTTCTCAGGTCAGAAGAAAACAAAATATATGCACCCCATCTTGATGCAACTTACTGACAAATTGATAATGAACAGACTCCTGCATTTACTGACACCTGTGTGGATGCCACCCATCTACATCGAATGTAGTGTGGCAGCAATTTCTGCAACCCCCCCCAATTCACCTATCATTTATTTACCTTCTATCAAATAATTTAGACTTATGCCCTTTTCTATAATTTATCACAACTAACTTTACTTAGAAATGAATTGGATAAGTGGAAGAGAATGGATGGAAATTTACAAATAAGCACATCAAACAGTATTATGAAGCTCAGGTGAATTTATATGTAGCACAACTACATGTACCAAATGAGGGCGCCCCATTTGTTTACATCTGAATTACAGCTGACGTAATTCCCATGATGAATGATGCTGTTAACCATGTTCAGAGATGAAGGCACTGATTTGGTCTTTCCAGTCGACTTATTGATCAGGGTCACAGGGCTTTTTCTCCAGTAGATTCTGGAACTCACTTGATCAGCTGAACAGCGTGGAAGGGCATTGATTATCTACAACATAACACACTATGCACAGCCCCCACACAGGGTACATCATGCAGCGAGCTCCCAACACTCAATTTCAAAGAGAAAGAATTCTCATGAGTAAGCAGCATTTGCATTTATTGTATCTATATTTAAAATATTTAAACTAGAAACAGTCTTTTATTTTGGGACATCTCACCACGTATGACGTACGTAATTTGAGAGCTCTAAAACCTTGCAGTTACCAGTATTTGTTGAGGTTGTGCCTTTTGCATGCACATTGCTGACATAGCAAGCCATTCTTGTTAAGCCCTTAGGCCTCATATTACAGACCTTTAATGGGTTTTTTTTTGCTTTAGAATGGTCCTTCAGGGGGTGACTATCATGACCAGTGTACAGTGATAAAACTGATACCAAAAAAAAACCAATTCAAGAGACCTTCCTTTTTCACTCTCTTTAAAACAAACACTGTGCTACAGAGGGGAATAATATATTACTTTATATCATGTGAACTTCATTTGTCTGCTAAAATCAGCAAAATTCAAAGAGGTCCACTTACATTTTGTAACTGGAGCTTTCAATACCTGCTTTCCCTCAGCTAAGCAGTTGTAATGAATATGGTTGATGTCATGTTTTTTAAATGCTACAAAATTTTAAAATAGAAGCTTTTTAAAAATTTTTTTTAGCAGTTCTCAGTGCGAGTTCATACGCACTGGCGAGAAAAGACTACAGATCAATAGCAGGGTGTCACATCTCCCACTGAACCAATCTTGGTGTTGCACTTAAAAAAAGCGGACACCACATATATAATAGAATCGTCACAAAACAGAGCCTGTTTTGTATTTTGTAGCTTGAGCACAATTCGAGCACCATGGGAACATAATCCTCTGAAGAAACCCTGAAACTTTCATTCCTTCTTACCATAATACAGTAGAAATTATGTTTAGTATTTATGTCCAGGCTTAAGAGAAACTGTGCACAAGTGTTCTTAAGTTCATTAATTTCCTGCTTTCCTCTAAGTGGCCCTATCAACGGCAGTGCAGTTACTATAGCAACCCTCATTTCTTGCCTCTCTCAGACCTCACAAACCAGCCTCAGTAAACCTTATGGATGATGGAAAGTTGTTTCCCTCTCAAACAGAATTATAAGCTGTAAATAATTTTCCTTTCAGAAGTCGTTCTACTGAGCGTGATCGCACGAAGGCTGTTTCATCCTTGCATATTCAAACAGCAATAGCACTGGGCAGCGGTCTAGAGCTCTCGCAGTGAAATGGATGGCGTTTCCAAGTGCGGATTAGTATTGCTGATTAGTTTATAATCCCTATGTTTTAAGCACTAAAAAGCAGTTGGATGACTCATGTGACCTCAATAAACCAACCACAGCCCATGTCTTCCTCACTAAACAAAAACAGGTTTGAATGGATGCTAGCATTACCAACAGCATGGTAATGACTAATGTTATTAGGCACCCTAATACATAAATATGCTGTTGTGAAAAGGAGAGCGCACACGCTTTCAATTCTAAGGTTTTACATAGCAGGACATCATTTTAAAAAAATAGGTAAGTATATCAGATGAATAACAACATGACATATTACATTTTGTCATTATTTATTTAACAAAAATTAAGCCAAATTGAAGAAACTGTGTGAAAAATTAAGCGCACCCTTACTGCTCCCATAGGAATTAAAAGGGTAAGTAGCAGCCAGGTGTTGCTAATCAAATGCACTTGATTAGCAAATGTGAGCGACTCTGTAAGAGCAGATGTTTGTGGTAGTTTGCTGGTTTCGAGCACTAAGAAGTGTGTTAAGAAGGTGGAAAGATGCCAATGAGGAAAGACAGCAACAATGAGCTTAGTGAAGCATTTGTTGCATCAATCTGGGGAAGCTTAAAAGGCATTTTCTATATAACTTGAAGTCTGTTATTCTATCGTGTGAAAGTGGAAAAACATTCAGGACAGTTGCCAGTTTTCACAGACGTGGATGTCCCTGCAAGCTCATCCCAAGGTCAGACTGTGCAATGCTCATAGGGACTGCAAAAAAGATTGCAGGAGGACTGCAAGAGCTACATCTCAGGCTCTACAGGCCACAGTTAGCTTATTAAATGTTAAAGGTACAATTAGAAAAAGACTGAACAAGTATGGCATGTTTGGAAGGGTTGCCAAAAGAAAGCCTCTTCTCTCTAAAAAGAACATGGCAGCATGGCTTAGGCTTGCAAAGCTGCATTTGAACAAACCACTTTTTGAGCAATGTACTTTGGACAGACTAGACCAAAGTGGAGATGTCTGGGCAAAATCTACAGCGTCACTTTTGAAGAAACCCAAACACAGCATATCAGCACAAATACCTTATACCAACTGTCAAGAATGGTGGTGTAAGGTTGACGATTTAGGCTTGTTTTGCAGCAGTGGACCTGGGCCACTTACAGTCGTTGAGTCAACCAAAAACTCCTCTGAATCCCAAAGTATTCAAATATGTCAAGGAGCCAAATGTGAGGCCATCTGTGCAACAGCTAAAGCTTGGCCCAAACTGGGTCAATGAAACAGGACAATGATTCCAAGTCCAGCAGCAAATCCACAACAGAGTGCCTAGAAAGAAAAGGAATCAAGGTGTTGCAATGACCCACAAATGTCAGTAAACTGAAGCAATGTTGTAAAGAAGAGTGGTCCAAAATTCCTCCAACGATGTGAGAAACTGATACAGAAAATGATCACTTCAAGTTGCTGCTAAAGGGGGCTCTACAAGCAGTGCTTCTGCATTTTGTCTTAGTTTTTGTTGAATAAATAATGACACAGTGTAATATGTCAAATGTAGTTGCTCATCTGAGGTTGTATTTTAATAATTTTAGAACCTGGGAATGACAAGATAATTTTTTTATTACACCCTAACATGCAAAACCATGGCTGCACATCCATTTGTATATAAAGAACTAGGGTACTTATTGCATTTGTTTGATCACACATGCTTGCAGCAACAGGTGCAAACCATCTAAGAAACATATTTGTTTGTATATAATAAATATATTTAGGTATACAATACACTTGCCGTTTTGTGTCTCTGGAGTCATGCCAGTATTTTCCTTTCAGCTGCTTGGCAAGCACCAGCTGATGGAATCTCTGTACTACAGTGTGAAGTCCATTATCGTGCATTAATGGAAACCTACTGTCAGATCATATCTGCATCACCTCAGGCCACCCAGTGATCCATGGCATGTGTCATCACCCTGATTTATCAGCTTGGCAAAGAGAAGAGGCAGTGTTTGTTTGTTTTTTTCCTTTGATACAATCTGCAACCGAGCGGGAAAAAAAGCATTTTGTATGTGTTTTTTTTTCTTGAAAGGCATCCGTCTTTTCTTATTCTAGAAGAAAGATATGCAGGCCATAATCTCATCAACAAATGGATGAAAATGTCAATTCAGAGCACTGGTCACCTCCTTATAAATGACAAAGAGAGGCAGAAATAAAGTAAATATGGTGCACGGTCAATTTTATTGATGTACAGGCCAATAAATAACCTTTTTTCATGAATAGCATTTAAGAAAAGAGTTTGTCACCACAGTATATAAGGAGTGCAAGGGTCATTAGCTGCTTTGTACCATTAATGTTATGCAGATCTGTCCTTCACTGTTTAGTCCATCCACAAAGAAATATCATCAGCCAGCAACAAACGTGAAGGGAAACAGTCCACAGCGGAACTTGAAGACGTATACAGAAAGATATTATATAATAATAAACATAACCTTTCCCCATTAAGATAAATATTTTATTAGACTAAATCTACAAAAACATAGCTCGAATTCTAAAACTATATCTTACATACCTGGGGTATTAACCCTGGAATTTAAAGGAATTAATGTGGATATGGGCATGTGATAATATTAAGCAATGTAGTGCATGTTCACAGTTTGTGGGCTTACCTATACACTTTCTCAAAATAAGCCATTATATGCCATTATGTGATATATATGACATTTTGCTAAATAAATTCCACAAGAATGAAAAGCAAAGTCAAAAACATCAACAAAAAAATATTACAAGGATTTTACGTGACATCAGTTGTGAACATTTATAATTCACTCAAGAGAAAAAGGAAATATCATTAAGTACCTTTGGATGTTTGGCCACCGGTAGAAAAGCTCAAAGGCTGCGTTCAGCTGTGATAGACCATCATAAGAGAAGATGCTTGAGAAAATGGAGATGCGTAGCACTTTATCTGACCAAATCATTGATATCTAAGGCCTCAGGGATTTAATAAAAATGGAGAATCCAATTCCTGATTCCAGATTTTCATCTGACTTATTCAAACCCATGCCTGAGACGTTTGCTCCTGCGTAGTTTAGTGCGCTGCTTGTGTAGTTCAGAACAGTGGTTTTCAAAGTAAGGCCAGGGGATCCACAGCGGCAAAATTATCAGCTAAAAATGGAATAAAAGGATTTTGTATTGTTTCAAAGGGATTGGGACCACCAGTAAAACTGCAGCCATTATTCCCGCTTGCATAATCTTGTGCCAGTAGAAACTGTTATGATTATGACGGATCACACTGATCACACCACCTTCCTGATATCTTTTTCTTTTTTGTTTATTGTTTATTTATTCATTTATTTTTGCATATTTTTCACACTTACTTGGTTCAGATGATCAAACAAATCTTAATATTAAACAAAGATATTTGGGAAAGCTGAGCTCAGTTTCACTAGCCACATTTGGGCCTGAATACGGCCAGACCTGAAGCAGCCTAAAAGATCTTAAAAAGCATCATTTTGTACCCTGAAGCGCAAATGTTCTGGGACAATGATCCAAAACACTTCAGCAAGTCCACCTCTGAAACCTTTGCAGCTGCCTAGTCAAAGTCTGGTTATCACTTTTTCACATTTAGCCAGGCAGGTTTGGTTAGCTTTTCCCCTCTTTAATAAATGAAATCATCATTTAAACACTGCATTTTGTATTTATAGAGGTTATATTTGTCTAATATTTGAATTGTTTGACGATCTGAAACACGTAAGTGTTACAAATATGTAAAAAAAAAATCAGGAGGGGAACAAATACTTCACAGCTGTATATTTCTTTACGGGTGGAACCCTTTGCTGCTGTGTAGCTTGGCTTATTAGCCATGTAGCCATCTGACAAGCATTAAGAAATATCTGAATTGTTCCACATCATGTATCAACCCTCTAAGGCCAAATCAGCTAAGTTTGCGTTAGGATTGTTGAGGGTTTTTTGGAAAATAATAATTTTTAGAGGTTCCTGGCCCCAAAGGTTCTGAGAACTGCTGTTTTTAGACGGTGGAAGTGGATAATAGTTCTTTATAAAACACGGTACGGTAAGAAAATTTGCAAAATGTCTCGAGGGTCTTGACTGAGCTATCTTAGAGTTACGGATTCATGGAATGTTCCTCTGTTCCTTGGTTGTAGACCTCAAGGCTGAATTGATTCAAAATGATTTTGGTCCATCTTCTCCAGCATGTCAGTGAGTCTTAAGCTAAGACCTTTCCCCTGTATTCTTCAGAAAATATTTTTGCAGCAGTACAAGAACAAATAAAGCATCTGCGTCTGAAGAGCTGTTCGCATTATCAGATCATGAACATCACGCTACGAGTCATGAATATTGTACGTTATCCCTGAAAGAGCACCACCATTACCACAGTGGTACCTCTCAATGTACAGTCTCACATCTCATCTCCTGTGCTTTCTAAGCATTTCTCAATCTGAGAAATGAAAAAATATGTTTATCAGCCGAGGTCAAAGCCTTTACTTTTTATGGATGTCCTCGTGCCGGATGATCTTGTAGGTAACCCAGTAGAAGACATTGAAGATGAGGAAAGCCAGAGGAAAGGCAGCTCGTGAGATTGTGTCTATCCTCTTGGCTCTGTCCACAAACTTTTTCCTCATGGTATCTAGGTCCTTTGAGGCTGATTGTTGAGGGTTTGGAGCTGGAACAGCATTTTTAACAGCTGAGCCATCCTTTGTTGGCAGACACTGACTCATGTTGTAGCCAGCGAAATTAAAGCGGCCCTCACGCAGATCATCGTCCTGAAAAATCACACATGCACATGTGGATGAGTTTGCTAGATCTTTTTTTAAATGTTACACTTTACTTCATAATGGCTGAAGGCTTTGCAAAGAACGCACATGAATGTGAACAGTAATTATGAGATATTGCACTTTCAAATTAATTAAAATCAAATTTCCAAGATAACCTTATGCGCTCTGGTAAAAAACCATTTACAAAGATCGCTTCAGAAGATGAATCTTAATTCATCCATCCATCCATTTATTTTCCTCTGCTTATCCAATTCAGGGTCACAGCGGGTGAATCTTAATTCAGACAATAATAATGGTGCATTTCTTCAATGCCCCTGACACGTTTCTGTGGCCATAATAGGAAATAGAATCAGGCTAATGGGAAGTCAGAAATTTTTGCAAGTATTTAGACATAAAACAAAAAGTGCCGTTCTTCTGTTATTCTGTGTACCAAACACACATGGACACATGGTCTCCTATGGCAGACGAAGGCGCCCTCCTTGGTTGGAGAGATTTTTTTTTTGCTTGTTGAAAGATTGTTATCTGAATCAAGGGCTTAAGGATAGAAACTGCCGTATACTTATGATAAATGCATATAAGAATAATGCGTGATCAGTGTGCTTTACAAATACAATTGATTCAAATTGACTGTTCATCCAGAACTTTGGACAAAGTTCTTAGGAATCCAACCAACAGATACTGAAACATTTCACTCACAAATCACAAAGGCCGTTCTCACTGCAGTCATCGGTGTGACGACCTGCATGGACACCAAATAATCATTTCCTGTTTTGGTGGGAAATTTCTGCCCTTCTTTCATTGTACCGGTGTTTTATTGACTGCCTTTATGACCTCATGCCTTCTGCCTGTGCCTGATCCCCACAAGTTTTAAATTGCTGGAGTTTGGGGGATTTTTTGGGACTGTTTTTTAGACAGTGCCTGTTGCCAACACCCCAACCCCTGTTTACTTCATTGACATTCTGCCTGTGCCTGACCCCTGACCCCCTGACCCCACACTAAAGCAAGGTTTATAGACTTTTCCTGTGAGCTCTTTCTGATTCCTGCAATATGATTCTGGACGTGGTTCAAGCACCTTATAGTTAGACTACATCTTTGGGCACTCATGAGTTCTTATACCAAATTCTGGACGTAAATGTTGAAATACAGATCAATATTGTGGCTATTTCTGTCGTCAACAAAAAAGGGTGAAACCTGACCCACTGCGATTCACTGTGATTTACGCTCATTCAGAGGAAGAACGAATGCTTTACAAAATTTAAGGTAATCCATCTGATAGTTATTTTAGACTAAGGAGGTATCATTGAGTGGTCAGCATGCTTATACTCGGAGACACACTGCTGCTTCTTCATCTTTCGGCTGCCCCCTTAAGGGGTTGCCAGAGCAGGTCATCTGCCTCCATCTAGCATCCTCCTCTGTCACACCAACCTTCTGCATGTCCTCCTTCATCACATGAACCTGCTCTGTGGTCTTCCCCTTTTCCTCCTGCCTGGCAGTTCCATATTTGACACCCTTTGTCCAGTATATCTACTATCCTTCCTCATTTGAGCCTTGACAATCAGCATGTTTTAAGATTTTACATCAGATATCCTTCCTAATGCAACCCTCCACATTTATCCAGGCTTGGGACCTAAAGTCCATAGAGCAACCTTTGAAACTTTGAAAGCCTACCTTGTGATTCCTTCTTTGTCTTCGCCTCAAGCGAAGAAACTCTTTCTGTTGCCTGGAGACAAAATTAACCCCAGCATATTCTAGCAGTGCAGCAAATACAAAGAGCAGACACACAGCCATCCAGATATCAATGGCTTTCACGTAGGAGACCTGGGAGAGAAAGCAGGTTTTGTTTGTTAGATCCTTCAAGGTGACAGTCTCAGCCAACAGTCCAAATACAGTATGACTACATCCTTGAAAACACAGTTCATTTTTTTTGATTACTTTTCTTTATTAAACTCTAGTCTTAGGTTTTGTTAGATCTTTAATTTGATTTACAGCTGCTTTCTGTGTTTTTCCTTTTATTTTTCTCCTTCAGTTAATTGTGATTTCTAAATAGCTGTAATTACTGATAATGTTTGCTAACAAGTGTGTCAGAGCTGCCAGCGGTGTCAGTGATTGCATGGCTTTAACAGTAGGAAATAATTACCGCCTTAACTGCCTAGAGAAAGCGAACTTTAGTATTACTTTGTACCTGTCGTGCGCTGGCTTTCATCTGTTTCTTTTGAGAAAGTGAAGATGAGGATGAAACTCTTTTCTGCTCATCAGTGTGACCCCATCCCAGCATGACAGCTGATTAGCATGTGGAGAAACATCTCAGCTTTTTGAGGGCACTTAAGGCTTATTGAGTTATTGTCTTCATGTACAGAGGCTCTCAACGGATTGCCTTTAAATATTTATCAGTATACGTGTCTTTCATGTAATAATCTGAGGAGGCTGAGGCCTTTAGTGCTCGTGTGCAGACTGACGTGCAATCGATTGTCAAGTCGTCTGACTCAGTGTTTCTGTAGTACCCTTCACAATATGTGCATTTCCCCCCCTGCAGACTATGATAAAAATGTTGAATATTATGTACTTTAGACATCAAGCCCTATTGTGCTTTTATAAAAACCCAAATCAGAGCATCTCATCCTCTGATGCATCACAGTGGCTTTCAAGATATCCTTGTTTGGGTTCTTGCCTCTATATTGCAGTTCAAACAGTCCACTGTGAAAAATGCTTTGATTTGTTTTGTTTGTTCTCTCAGTTGGTTCAGTGTTTATTTTTGAGTTATGAATCCGTCCTCTGTGTGAAATGTTGATGCCCGAGTCTCACATTTAAGGAGCACCACCCATTTCCTTGCACTGAGAGCCTGAAGGCAAAATAGTAAAAAACCTAATTGATTACTCTTGTTTTAAGGTACAGCTGGGACTAGAGGTCCCCACAGTTACATTAAAGCAGTGGGGACTTATTATCCTTTTAATAAACTATGAATGCTTTCCAGCAGTGTCAGACAGAATTCAAATAGCAGTTGCATTTAGGGTTGGATGAATTAGCATGGAAAATATGTATGATAGCCACACATTCAAGCAATATAATTAATTATATGACTGATGTATGCTTAAAAAAAATCAGAAGTGGGATTTTGTGATACGATGCAGAGATGTTAAACCACAAACCACAGCTAGTCATGTTTTAAAATGCCATCCTCAGATCAGTCCTAAATAACAACTTAACTTCATATTATATATGCATCGTCCATCCTTCTACTTTCCTAGCTCAGGGACTGAAGCCTGTCCAAGCTGTCACAGAGTGAGCAGCAGGGTAAACCCGGACAGATCGCCAGTCTATCACAGGGCTCACCCAGAGAGACATGCAACCAATTAACCTAACAAGCATGTCTTTGGACTGTGGGAGGAAGACAGAGTACTTGGAGACAATCTTGGCAGCAGATTTCTTTTTTTTTTTTTTTTATTCTAACTGGCGCACCTATAACAGCCTTTTACTTTTAAAAGAAATAGTAACCCTTTAGGGCACTTCATACATGCTCTGTTTTCTGGCTTTGGAAAATCTACCCTGTGATAAAAGACATGGGACAATCACAGGTCTTTTCAGACGAGATCAAGTGAGTTATACGAAGTAGTAAAACAGTGCAGACGTTCCTCTGTAGGAACGTGATTCAAATCCATGTGAAGCCAAAAATCAAGCATGGGCTTGTTTGTGGCATGTATGAAGCTTGTGCTCATCATACTGCTAAAAAAAAGCAAGCAAGCAGACAAACAAACAAAAACAGAGGGGTTTTTTTTACCTTTGGAAGAGAAGCCCTGGACCCAGAGCTTTGGGTGGTCATGGTAAGCACAGTGGTGATTCCAAGCGCCACTCTGGCTGGAGCAGCATCCATATTAATCCAAAAAGACACCCATGAGAGGATGACAATGAGGAGAGAAGGAATGTACATCTGGATCAGGTAGTAGCCCATTTGGCGCTCCAGGTGGAATTTAACTTCAATACAGGTAAATTTCCCTGTTCATAAAAACAAGAAACACACACACACACACACACACACACACACACACACACACACACACACACACACA
>VUQK01008156.1:280-21350 GCA_015106715.1 Bujurquina vittata | reverse complement strand
GGGGGGGGGGGGGGGGGGGGGGGGGGGCAGGAGCATCAGCATCATCAGTATTATTCATCCCTGGCTCTCTTTTTCCACAGTGTGGCTTTTGTCCTGTCTCTCCCCTCAGCCCAACCGGTCTCTGCAGGTTTCTTCCTGTTAAAAGGGAGTTTGTCCTTCTCACTGTCACCAACAGCTTGCTCACAGGGGGTCGCTTCAATGGTCCAGTTTTCTCTGTAATTATTGAAGGGGCTTTACCTTACAATATAAAGTGCCTTGAGGCGACTGTTTGTTGTGTTTTGGTGCTATATATATAAAATTGATTGAAGTGAATAAAGGCTACTCCATTTCCTATCATTTGAATAGTATCAACACAAACACACAGTTGTGCCCGAGGCGCCCGTCAGCAGTGTTTCTAAAATAAGCAGAACGTCTCAACGGTCATTTGGCTTGTAAAACATGCTAAACCAGTTCAGACGGCAGGTTAGTACTGCACAAAATAATTCCAAGATGCACTGCAGTACTAGGAATTGTTGCAGTTCATGGATTATGTAACCGGAAAAAGTTGTGCTCTTTTCTGCAGTGGGAGTTTATAAACTTTGTCGTGTATGTGTTTGTACTTGTTCCTCTTTTTGGGTCTGGGGAAAGAGTGACCTCTGCCTGCTTCTCAGTAATATTATAAACACTATAAATATTTTTTAGACTTTTATTTATACAGCCAGTTGTTTGGGAAAGATCACACCCAATGCATCACTGTGATATTGGGTTTTTAACTGTTCATTAAAATGAATTGAAATGAGAGAAAAATAATCTGATTGTCACAAAAGCGAGCAATATTCTATAGTAGTCAACCAAAATTTTTCATAGAACACCAGTGTTTGAGGTCTACTTTTTATCAAATGACAGATGGTCAGATGTTTAAATTTAAACTTCTGGAAATCTATTCATAAACAGTGGATCAAACAAATAAATAATTAAATAATACACTTCTCAGTCTCAGTTTATCCTAATCATAAAAGGTCTTGCCACTGTACATTGTATTAAATGTACACTGTACTGCATCCAAAATACAAAACCTTTATTTTGAATTTATAACTGAACACTTTGGATTGAAGTGATATTCTCTTTTGGGGGCTTTTAATTAAGAACTCTTCCTGCAAGACCATTTTGTCTCAAAGAGAGAGAACGATGGATTAGTATTGCGCCCACGCATCATACTGGGATTCAGCTAAAAGGCAGCCATTCATGCATGGAAGCGAGAGGGTCATTGCTGAGGAGGGAGAGAGGGAGAATGTACGTGCAAACTTGTGTGTAATCACCCTGACAGATCACACCATCCACCATCAGCAAATACTCAGAGCTGCTCAGTGACGTCCAATAAAACTTTCTTTTATTTTTTAGGTAACTCAAAAGTTACACATGTAAGGAACCTGACCTGAGAATGCCATGGAGACAATTAACAACACATGACTACACAGACATAAGTGGAAAATCTCTATGAATACGAGATAAATGCACATTGCACAATAGTACAGGATGATCTAAACTATCATTGTACAAAATACAGACATAAAAAATATCTTTTGACAACTTACCACACAGTCAAACAATGTTAGACTGATTATCAGCTCTTAAACTGTGAGAAATATCCAGGTTCTGTTAGAGAGCAGAGAATGATCGCAAAATAGGGGGAATCACTATAATCAAACAAAGTAAACGCTGGGAAACACGAAAGAGATAAATTAGTCTGCAGGAGAGCAGAGAGGGCAAATGAGTGCGCTGGAATGAGAGCAGCTACAAAAGAGGCAGTTTAGGTGAATTAGAGATGGAGTCAATGAAAGATTCATTGAAGCTCTTCAGTCTTTTCTGCCTTTCATCTCATCTGACTCTCCTGTGGCAGAGTGGCTGGAGGCAGCCAGCACAGTGTGGGTGCCGCCTAGCAAGTCCCAGTGAGAGAAGAATGGGGCAAAGTTGGTGCCAGGTCGCTGGTGGTGAGCGTCATGCTTTGGTGCACCACCCCAGAGGCCAAAGGGCACCAGGTTATGTGTGGCCCAAGGGAAGTCATAGCCACAGTGATCCTCAGTGGAAACGTAGACATTGACTACCATAAAGCTCCACGCTGTGAGGCAGTGGCACTGCAGCAGGATGGGGTCTACCGTGGCCCAAAATCCAACACTAAATAACTCCCATCCAGACAAGTATTGGGTGACGAGGCTGAAAGGCTGGTTGTACTGGTGGTGGATGGCGTGGAAGGTGCGGTACAACCAAGGAACCCGATGATGCAGCAGGTGCCATAGGTAGTACTGGAAGTCAAAGACCACCATACAGCCCAGAATACCCAGAAAGAAACTGAAGAGAGTGGGGGCAGAGGGGGGCAGGGGGGTTGGTGGCCTCCATAGCCACTGTGCAACTGCAGCAGGGAAGATGTAAAGCAGGTGGTTGTAAATGGTGACACCCAAGGTGGTCCAGATGTTAGGCCAGGTGACGGGTCTGTCAGGATGCAGCCTGTAGCGGTTGATGCAAGGCCAGGTGGGAGCCAGCAGGTCTAACGCAGTGTAAAGAACAACCAGAAGGAAATAGGCAGTGACTGAGAGGACCACAGGAAAGAGAGGGCTTCTTATGAGGTCGTGGTGGTTCTGACGGAGGTAGTCCCAAATGGGCTGCAGGACTAAGTCCTGGGAATGGGCCCCAGTCACATTGTCTACAATTGACATCCAAGATAAAGCCTCAGTTCTGAGTAACCTGCCCACGCTCATCATTAATATGGCGTTTCTCTTCCAAAGACGCCTGATCCAATAGGATTGTTTTTAGCAGGCACCCAAAGAGGATAAAGAGGGTCTGAATGAACAGAGGGATCCAAGCTTCCTCGTATAGGTTAAGCAACAGCAAATTGCCTGGTGATAGTGTGCCAAGTTGGACTGGTGGACTGTCTTAGCCTCTTATGTATGTTCAAGCCCCACCTCCACCATCCCCTCCACCCCCCTGCATTTTAAAAGAAGGCGCTCTGTAAAGGCCCTTTTTCATGGGCACAAGGACTGCAGCCAGGACTCAGGAGCCGGGCCACAACAGCTCTCATTTTTGACCCAAATCATGGCGAGAGAGCTTCCGTCTCACAGAATTCAACTCGGGCACGGTGTCATTTAGCGGCTGATATTCCCGGAAAAAAACACGGCAAGTTATGTTTTCATTGCTGCATGGTAATAATCAGTCTTTTCACTTTTCTGTCTCTCACTCTCCAATCACAACACAGAGAACAAACACACACCCCACAACATGAGCCCAAAACAGCAATTAATCACTGAAAAGTTGTCAAATGAGACATGCATTGAAAAACACTTCCTTTCTGTTGCTGCATAGTAGTTGGCTCTTTGCTCAGATTGAGTTTGTCTACACAAAAAGACCACAGATCCTGTTTCTATGGTATGATACAATATTTTTGCACTGCAGAAATTTGAACAACTTTAATATATCCGGTCATTTTTCTGCTTTCAAATGCGTTTCATTACACTGCATCAAAACACACAAAGGGATTCAGTACAAAAGTCTAAAATGCAACTTTTTTGTTTTTTGCAATTTGATACTGTGCAGCTCAAGATGTGATTCTTGTTTCAAAACCTGTTGAAGATGAGTTAATATTTTCACTCCAGTGTAAATAACGCATGGGGAACAAACTTTTTTAATAGCTTTCAAATTTAAAAAAAAAAATCTTTCAACGCGATAACAAAAACATAAAAAAATGTGTGACACTGGAAAAGCAGTTACATTGTAGAATAAAAGCTGCTCTCTGTAATTGTGCATATTTTATTTATCTCACATCTTTTATTTTGCTGCATTTCAAGTTGCAACACAGAGTAAAGATAAAAATCACTTGAAAAATGACGGAAATGCGTGATTCAGCTGCCTGTTTGCCTGCAGCCCCCAGCGGACAGAGCTGCACTCTGTAACAACTACGTGAGTTAAATGCAAATGGTGTCATAGTCCAGTCTATTTACATCTTTACGATGTGTTTGGTGTCATTTCCAATAACACCTTGTGAGCACATAAACAGGTACAAACGTTCCTCATAGACATGTAACATCTGTGAAGTTGTTTGCAGGACTTAATGAGGCTTTACAAACCCCTTTAGAAATGTTTATACCTTTGCAGTAGAACTTAGTACAAGCTTTGCACTTTATTAATGAATCTTGAAAAGATATACAGTAAAGTTGTAGTAAAGATTACGAATGCTACGTTTCTGAAATGGAATTAGGTCTTATGAGCACCAATAATAACGATTGCTTTTTTCTCTGTTAGAAATTTGCTGCTGTGCTTGGGTTCACTTCCTGCTGCATTAATTCAGTGACCACAAAAAGCCCGGGTCCTGTTTGCTGCAAAACAAGCCCAAATCATCACCCCTCCTCCACCGTGCCTGATAGCTGGTTTTTGTGATGATGTGCTCTGTTTGGTTGCACCAAAAAGGTTGCTGTGCATTGTGACCATCTCCAATTTGGTCTTGTCTGTCCAGAAGCATTTTTCCTGTCCAACACCTCCATCTTCTTGTGTTTAAGAGTTCAGGGTCACTAGAGTCTATCCCAGCAGCCATAGGCCGTGAGGCAGGGTACACCCTGGACAGGTCATCAGTCTATCACAGGGTTAACACAGAGAGATATTTGCATCTATGGCCAATTTATCACCAGTAAACCAAAAAGGTGCATTTCTTTGGACTGTGAGAGGAAAGCTGCAATACCCGGAGAGAAACCATGCAGAAACACAGAGAATATGCAAACTCTACACAGAGTCTGTTTGAACCCAATGGGCAGTAGTGCTAACCACCACACCACCGTTTTGCATGTAACATGCTGCCAAAACCTCTGCTTTTGTACAGCATTATAATAAAGAACAGTAGCTCACTGAACGTAATTCAAAGTATTACCAAGACCACACATCCTGTCTACAACAGGACAACTTAGAGTGCACAGGATGTCCTTTTTCATATGATCAGCACACTTTCTGATATCAGCCAACAGAGGGCAGTAAAAATCAAATCATGAGCAGAAAGGCGGTGAGCGTTTAGTGCAACAGAACAACGAATAAAAGGAAATGCACTTCAAAACTGATGAGTAATTGTACCAGCATGTCTGACTGTGTTTAGCATAAAGATGATCAGATTTAAAGAAGGACTCAAATGTGGAGGCACAGCAGAGAAGATGTAGTGTGCTGAACGAGTACAGCCTGTTTTATGTATTAAATCTACCTAATGCCTTTGTGATGCCACAGCTCGGATATTCAGCGGTAACATGAAGTGAAGATGTGTTACAGTCAGGCAAAAAAAAAAAAACCTTTCACTTTCAAGAACTTCTGCTTTCCATGGTTGCTTCAGTGAGATAGCAAATAACAGTTTGATCAGGGATGAAGATTCACAAATCTCAAAGTGGATCTGTGATAAATGACAAATTAGTGTGTAAATACAGTATTCTATGTAAACAGTTTATGACTATAGTAGTCCTAAACTATGATAAAATAAAAACAGATCTAAGCCACTGATCCTAATGTAACACAAGTGAAACAGCGACATGCTTTGGGCTAACGTTTGCGCTGAAGACTAAAATATGTGCTCACCGTGGCTGAATGTTACCATCTGAAATTGAGCCAAAGTGTTTTAAAGTTGATTCACTTGGCATTTTATAGTGATTCTCTATGATTATTGAATTATGGAGTGTGTCTGAATGATTTAGAACGTGGGCAGAGTTTTTTCACTTCTCATACAGACCTGTAATAAATGCATAAATGCAAAAACACATTTATGGAAACAATCACCGCGGTTTAAGGCTTTTAGGTTGATATCTCAATATTGATGTTTTGCACTGTAACTCAACAAAACTCAAGAGAGTTTAGATGAACCGGGTATTTGCCTGAATCTGACACGCCGAACAGCAAAGTCAACACCTCTTGACAACATCTGAGAGCTGAGCAGTGTGAAGGGCTGTTTTTGCCTTTTCTTCTTCCTCCTTTCTTTGTGTAACTGCTCTTGAAGGCTGTGTGATAGTATGTGATGACACCAGTGAAAACATGCATTACACCTGCAGCCACAGGTTTGTGTTGGGGCTCATCTTCAGGTGAAGGTTAACATGCACCCAAACAGTTTTCTGCTGGATGGGAAGGCAAAGCCTCCAGTCATGTTGTTGGCAAACAAAGCAGAGGAAAAACTCCATATCAGTGTGGGCTGTCTGCAAATATTCGGCTCTGCTTTTATGATCGGCGTCCATATACTGTCAAAGTCTCTGCTGCACTGAAGTGTTTGCACTTTCTTACCACAATGTATTCGTTTTTTGCCCAAGTGTAGCTTCCTCGATCTCTTTCTTCTCCTCCTCAGTGAACCCAGTGCACAAAGAGCCTTGTCCTCTGAGCAAAACCCATTCTGTTTACCAATCCATCAAATGTCTTGATTGGCAAAGCCTAGATTTAAAACTAAAGGAAAAATATATAATGTGAGTCAGTAAAGCTTTTAGTGGGACCAAGCAGTTTTGCCTAATAGAGTGCGTGTACTGTAGTAGAATATAGAGTATACAAAATACATTTAAAGAAAAACAGAGCTAGAGGAAAAGACCAAGATTTTACATATACATATAGACAACATATGTATTAACTGAGCTCTTTCTGGACGCAGCCCAATAACACATTAAGTTTTGACAGTAATGTTAGTGCCCGGTGTCCTGTGACCGGTCTTTTGATTCCAGCTGAACAGAAGATACTTTGAGTAATCAAATGCGTAATCATTTCAATCATTTCAAGAGAGGATACCAGATCCAAATCAGCAGCATTTTGTTAGGGCTATTCACTTAAAGCACATTTTTTAATTTTTGAAATACATCAGATGTTTTTGTCTTTCTAAAACACCCTGCTGATTTTAGTTAAAGGAGTAATTAGAACACAGATCATTTTTGTCATGGTCCTGGATCGTGTGCACAGCGTTTTGTGTTTTGTTCTTTCAGGTTCTGTTCTCATTGACTTTCTGCTTGGTTTTGGTTTGATCATTCGTCTTAGTTTCCTGTCTTGTTATTAGTTATCGTTCATATTTTGATTTCCTGGTTCCCTTTGTTCCTGTCTCCCCTGCATCTCCGTCCCGTGTCTGCGTGTTTCCTGTTTTACTTTGGTACTGTAGTCTCAGTCTCGTCTCTCTTGTATTTAGTTTACTTCTGTTTGATTATGCCCAGCCGTGTCTCCACCTGTTCCCGATCCTCTCATTATCCTGTGTTTGTATTTAAATCCTCAGTCTGTGTCTGTTCTTTGTTGCGTCATTGTTGATGATCCTTCGGTTGTGTGTCTTCCCATCTGTATTTTCCTTAGTTTTAGTTCTGGCAGCCGTCCAACCCCAGTGTAGTTGTATTTATTATTTTCTTGACCAACTGTCTCAATAAAATCACATTAAGTTTCAGTTTTGTCTGATGATTGCTGCATTCTGGGTCCAACCTCACCTGCCACACAGCACACTGTGACAATTTTAAATGAATGACTCACCTTGTGTTGTTGATGATGTCATCTGAGATGATCTCATCTCTTGGCAACAATTTCCTCTGCTTTGGATGCTGTTTACATCCATTGTTATAGTAGTGTTGCACATGTGTGTGTTTTAAGAAATACACCATCCAGTACGGGGCATGTCATCTTTAAATGCCAGCTAGCTGTATTTTTAAGAGCACTTGGACCCAGAAATAGCAGCAACATCACCTGTAACATTGGACTTAACAACCGGATAAATGGTTTTTTAAAAAGGTACACAGAAAAAAAAACAGCTGAAGAGTTAAAGATTAGATTAGACTGTACAAGCTTCATAATAAATAGAGGAGGGATTGTTGCTACTGCAGTTGGCTACATTTTGATTTGATAGTTTGCACCTCTGTGTTGCCCTGATTGCCTCTAGACGGCATTGCATCAGACTTGAATGCGCATGATTTGTCAGATTCATACTTCATCGTCAGGGCATCTGTCAAATCTACTTCTTCATTCTCACATTCAGGTACAACATTTTGAAGATTTCCACCTTTTCTCACTTTGCACTCTTCGGCTGTACCTGGATATTGTATTCTGCTCTCTGATGACCCACTGGCACTTTGGGATCTCCTCCAATCTCTCTGGAAGCACCAGCCATGTTGTACTTTGCTTCAGCTCTTCATACTTCTTCTCTTTTGCACAAATAATGCAATTTTTCCTCTGCACTTGTGCTTCATTCCTTCTCAGTTGTTCCTCTGTGTCTGGCAGCAAACCTGCTTCACACTTGTTGGGTCCCTCACAGTTTGCCTGCACAGTGAGAACTATATGTTTCTTTCAATTTTATTGTTGTTGTGGGTTTTTTTTAACTTTTGCTCAGGATCCACACACATTTTCTCTGAGCAGTGCCTCACATATTTGGGCAAGTTAACCCATGCTTTTTTGCATTTGTTTCTAGAATTTAATTTTTCCTCTATTGTGCCATCTTGTCATGGTAATGTCGGAGGGCGTAATTGCATTGAATTGAGGGACTGCTTAATTTTCCTTCATTTCCCAAGTAGAAAAGCGTTATGTAAGAACGAGTCTACTTATTTAATGTTTAAGTTGAGAAAATCCATATTTAGGTATTGCTTTGGAATTTGGAAAAACATTTTATTTCACTCCACCTGAGCTCACGGTCTCAGTACTGTAATTTTGTTTGCCTGGGATGTATAGTTACTCAGATATTTACATCTCAAATTATGTCTTTTTTTATTTTATTTTTTGGACACCCTGCATTTTGACTTTGTGACATCATCTAGTCTTTCTGCAAGTGTGTGTCTGTGTGTGTATGCATCAGCCATTACAGCTGGAAAATCAAATCTTTAAACAGACAATGCAAGTTCTGGAGAAAGGCGTTGATTTTCCCTGCAAGGAGCTGAATGGCATTGCATGAATGGCAAGAAGAGATGAACGATGCTGGAATGAAAAGTAAGACAAATGCATGAAATATTAAACATTAAATTCTTTTTTTAGTATAAGAGTTAGAATAAATTTGAAAGTACTGTAGCTATGAAATGGTTTGAAGCTAAATTGTAAGCAAAATGAAATTTTGTAAGCAGCTAAAAAGTTTAATATTGGATTACAGTTTCTCAGTTAATTGTGGCGGGATTGTTGTTGCCATCTTTCTGGTGTAGTGGCGACAGGTGTACCTAATGCTACAGGTGCACCCACTAAAGTGATTACCTACTTTATTTTGCTCTACCTAATAAAGTGCCACATGTGTTAAACAGGGTGCCGCTGTTGCTTTATCAATTTTCCAGGCATGTCCTACCAGGAGGAGGTCCTGGGGCAGACCCAGAACACATTGAAGAGATTAAATCTCGGGGCTGGCCTGGGAACGCCTTGGGGTCCCTCCAGATGAGCTGGAGGAAGAAGATGGGAAGAGGAGGTCCTGCCCACGCATCCCGGCTCTGGATAAGCGGAAGAAAATGGATGGACGGACCAATGCTGAAAACTTTAATGTAATTTATTACAGTAATGCTGTAGTTTATACAGTAATTTAATATTTAATGAAAATGTTATATTTTAAAGAAAAATACTAGCTATACATCAGATCTCAGGATATTACTGTTTGTTGCAAGAAACATTTTTAACTTTTGCATTCGCAGACACATTCACTAACAAACACTTTTAAATGACTCATTCCTAAAAACAATCACAGTTACCCCGTATTTGTGACAAGTATTTATTTTGAAGGCCTTGTTGTGCTCAGCAGGCTTGGTGAGCTAAAGAAAAGAACAAAGCTTGCCGTTGCTGGCTGAAGTTCTGTCAGCATGGAAACATGAGATTGGACAGTGTTTACTTTCGTATTGCTGTTATTTATTTAAAAAACAACTTCAATATAAAAAAGCACTCCATTGTGCTTTTTAAAAATTTAAGCAGCGCAAGATGAATGTGATACAAAAGAAAAATATCTGCAATGACTGTAAGTATTTATTTAGTGTCTTAACCCTACATTCTTTTTAATGGCCACCAGGAGGTGATAAGATACTGAACCCCAAATCACCCCTTACTTTCTGGCATTATGTTAGAATTTGGTAGAGCTAGTTTCTTTTCTTTTTCTCTTCTCTCGCTCTGCTTCCCTCTTTCAAATATTCTCAGGTGGAACTGTCTGCTCTGGGTTGGCATCTCATGACATGTCTCTAAAATGTATCTCTAGAAAGCTGGCTCCCAAATCCAACTGAAATTGAGACAATCGACGATCCATCTATGGTGCATCTGAAGCTTCTCTTTCAGCCCTCTTTGCCTACCAGCGGTGGAGCTTCTCGGTGTGGGTCAACCCTCCCACACCTACAAGGGCATGAAAGATGGCATGTGACACATGCACATGCAGATCACGGGCAGATTGTGTGTGGAAGGCAGAGAGGTGCACGTGCAGATGGCAGACAGTTGTGGACAGAGTCTGCGGAGACTTGCAGAGAGTTGACGTGATCTGCACGTGTGCTGTGGGCAGCAGATCGCTGCTTTGGCAGGATTTACTGATGGCCGATGTGGTGGATTGAACATGTTATGTGTGCTTATCCATGCCAAAACTCATTGCAGATGGCTACAGAAGGTCACAGAGGGGCTATAAAAGGGCTACAGCCAAGGTATTTTCAATTTTTTTTAAGCCTCTGACACATCCACCACCTTCAACCTGACCATGGAGGACTGCGGACTGTTAGCAGACTGAACACACGCATTACAAAGCCATCACATGGATTATGGAGTGATTGCAACTGTCTGCTGGGTCTGCAGCCAAAAATAAGGCATCACCTAATTTTTGAAAACTGCGCATAGGAAAGATGCAGGACCTCCTCAACTGAGACAGGGTCTTGTTTTCTGTCCTGGTGCCTCCACCTCCAAAGAGATAAAACTTCTTTGGCCTGTCTGCTACATATTTCTTGTGTGTAACCTGTGTAGGATAGCTGGGCTTCTGACCAGCAACAGTGTGATGCTGTGGGACCTTGTATAAGGAAGTTTCTTTGTTCCTGTGAATTCCCAGGGTTCTAGCCAGCAGCTGATTGCTCAGCACTGCGCCAGGCTGAAGTAGGGTTGCACCAGGATGGATAGATAAAACTGGGTCTCATCTGCACTGGAAAAAAATATATGTTACACCTTCTAATAATATTGCATAAGGGATTTGCATAAGTATTTTAGAGATATTGAAAAACACAGGAAGGTCCTAGAATGTTGTAAGATAGAAACAAAGTAGGGAAACAAAACAACTGAAAACTATGACTAAGTTTTCTGAAAATCAAAATAACAAGGTTGATGCTGCAAGAGTTGAAAGTCTCAGAAAGATGGGTAGTAAAAAGCTTTCACAACACACATAGTTGCACAGTTCTCTGTATTTCACAGCTCTGCTCTGACTCTGGATCCTGACCTTGACGAACACCATCACATAGAAGCCTCACCACCGCCACCTACAGCTCCAACTGCAATGCCTCCTGGCCATTGCAGCCAGAAGGTGTCCTCTAATACTGAGAGAAGCCACAGGTGTCCACGTGGACTGGGTGCATCAGAAAAATGCAGCATATGTTGGAGTGGTCCAGAGCCTCGTTGATGCCTTTAAAACTGTGTTTCCCATCAGAGTTGATATGACAAAGGCCGCCACCTGCCGACAGAAGCCTGATGAACTGGTTGATGGTTACCTCACCTGCTTTATCGCCGCCATCAAACGCCACACCATGTTGACATGCCCGGATAATTTAGGGGACTCTATGGGCCTTTGAGAAGCTCAGACCACTTCCTGTTTCCTCACTGAGCTTTCTACAGCAGCTAAAGATTCCTGTGTCCTGTCCAATGAAGCCAGGCTCAAGAAACCCAGACACCATGCAAATCATGCACAACAAGAGCAGAAATGCTCTAAGCAAGAGAAACAAAGGCACGGCCTTCACCAGGCTACACTCACTCTCCTTCAGATGGCCACCCCCGTTCAATGTGATTATGGAAGTGGATTCACTTGCTGGAGCAGAGGGTGTGGCAGAGGCAGAAGATGTGGAAGAAACTTCCAACTTTGTCAAAATGTGGCAGATCCTAACACCTGTTTTCACTGCAAACAAAGAGGACATTGTCTTTGTCATTGCCCCCCCCCGAGGAGTGGCCAACATGGAGGTGTCACTGGACCAACTGACGTGCTACAGTCTGACTGAGTGCCACACATGTAGAGCAAACAGGAAAGGGTTCAGAGGAGGAGGCAGCTGCAGGTCCAGCACCAACACACACAATACAAAAGCTCCAGCAATGAAGAACTGCTTGCCACTAACCTTAATACACAGACACAGATAGAGATTACGCATTCAGAGCGGAAGAATAGTCCTTTGAGTGGTACTTATGTAAACGTACACTCTGAATATTAGTGACAAAGACTGTTATCAAAATCAGATTACTTCCATGAGCCGCCTGACTCGAGTGGGCGTTTCATGTATTCTGTTGGATCCTGTGGTCCAGTTGTCAACTAAAATGTCACTGTCTCCTTGCGCTGTGGTAATGCTGATGGCAAAATGATGAAGCATTCTTTCTTACGCTCCCCTCTGATCTCAGTTCTCCAGCTGGGCAGAGATTTGATGTGTGCATTCAAACTGTGTTATGTTTTCTACTTTACAAACTCCCTGAAGTGTGGAAATAAGACACAAATTCGACACTTTCAAATAGCAAGAGAACCCAGTGGTTTTTCACAGGGTAATAAAATGACTATTTAATGGCCTGTGGTGGTGAGAATTATGGTCACAAGCGTCATTTAATCAAATTGTCTATTGCTGAGAGCATTATAGTGCATCTGTTTAGTTATAGTTGCACCAGCTTGTGGAAAATGCAAAAATTTTATATTTACTGAAAGATAATTGTGTAATGAGAAAATGTTTTGTGTGGTGTCAGGTTTTGGGAAAGGTTTTATAGGGCACCTTCAGCACAGCATTGCTAACAGCAGCTGTGAAGGAAACAATTTCATCACTTTAACAAATGGACAGTCATTTTCTTTGTGACAGTGGCTGCTAGTGGCAAAGAAGTTGCAGGCATACCTGACAACTAATATCTCTCAGGTGTTGTCTTTGAGGGCTGGGAGCTGAATAGTGTTATTCTCCACTCTCAGTTATGACACAGTGACAGAGGAGGGGCAATCGTGTATGAGAGGGACACCAGAATGACAAAGGATGAAAGCTGCAGTTACTAAAAATAAACCCAAGAATGAGAACATAAAAATATTTGAATCACAAGGTCAAACTGAGAGAACAAGAAGAAAAACAGCAAAGTCACTCAAGGCAACTTTCACTTTATACACTTACAAAATCAATACAGTTAGACTAGAAGGAAAACACACGTTTACTTCAATTATACGGGATAATACTGCACACTTTGAAATGAAGGTTGGGTGCTGTTAATTTTATATTTTGCTATAATTCTAACAAGCTTGAAATTCAATATTTGGTATGACTGCCTTTATTGTTCAACATATCCTGAGCCTTTCTTTATGTAGTCTTCAGGAATAGTTTTCTTCGAGATGAAGGACATTTCAAATCTCTTCTTTGTTATTGATGGCTGCCTTTTGTTCCGTTCTCTGTCTCACTGCTACGACTCCATGACTGACAATGTTCCATTGTGTGTTTTTCTATCCATGTATGCTTTTACTGCATTGGCAGTGTGTTTGGGATCATTGTCATGATAAATAATAAAGCCATTACCAATCAGATGTTTCCCACTGGTACTGAATGCTGGATCAAAAGGCAGCATTATTCGAAAGCCTTGCATCCATTTTCATTGTTATGCAGATGATGCTCAGCTTTATCTATCCATGAAGCCAGATGACACGCATCAACTAGTTAAACTGCAGGAATGTCTTAAAGCATATGTGTCAAACTCTGGCCCGCGGGCCAAATTTGGCCCACAGTGTAATTATATTTGGCCCGTGAAGCCATACCAAATGACAACTGGAGCAGGCCCGCCAGTATTATCCACAGTATTCCTGCGACATTACCCCTAATTCATAGCGGAAGACACTATTTTACTTCCGCTTGCACTGTTGTTTACGTTGCAGGGTTTCACACTTGCTGTTCATTTAAACATTTTGACACTGCAGTTTCTTTTACCTGGTGTAAATGGTACCACATCGGAAGTGGATACACTGTAAGGATGTTTTAAAAAGCAGCGAGGATAATGCAATTCCTCACCCGTCACTTCTCACTGACTGAGTAGATGACATGAAATTATGGCCCGAAGTCAGCTACCTTGTTTTTTTACCTTGTTTTTTCCAAAGGTGTTCATGGCGAGGAATGAAATAATTATTATTATGGGTAATGCTGAACAAACAAGGCAAGTGTATTTCCCTTAAAGCAGCTGTAGAGCCGAGCCAGAGCACTGGCCAAGCTAAGCACTCAGCGTGGGTCGTGCTAAGATTAGGGAGATCATTTAGTCATGTGGCAGCTATTATGTGGAATGCATATCAGTTATCTGGATATCAGAATGTTCCAATCACTGAAACAGAAACACTGGACTGGCCGAAGGCTTTTATCGGGGAGACACGCAGCATTCTCAGTCATCTTGCTAACTGCTAGGTGATTACATGTGGAAGCCACGCATTGTTAAAGCTTTGTGTAGGCTGTGTAGTATTAAGCTTTGCTTGTTCCATATTCAGTTTTTAAGCAAAACTAGTTAAGGTCCATATGAAAAGGTTCATTGTTATATCTGGAGGAAGATTTCTTTCAATAAATATCAATGTTGGCCCGTGACTTTGTTTTGAATTTTGGCCCACTGTGTATTTGAGTTTGACACCCCTGTCTTAAAGACATAAAGACCTGGATCACCTCTATCTTAGAAGCATTGTGTCTAACCAGATACGTACTCCGGATGGCGTTAAACCAGCTCCCAATTTGGATTCAGGAGACAGACACCCTCTCTATTTTTAAGGGGGCTGGATCAGGTGACCCTGAGCCATCCCTTAGTTATGGTGCAATAGGCTGCTGGGGGGTTGCCATGATGCAGAGAGTATTTCTTCCATCAGTTTTTACAAAATCTCCAACACCTGGGGTTGAAATGCTGCTCTAAACCAAGGCAGTTGTGTTTTCAGATAGCTGTAGGCACTCACAGTTGTAGCTCTCTCCTGAGTTCCTCCATACAAACTGATGACAAATTGTGTTCAGGTGTGCCAGTGAGTCAGGCAAAGCAGTCATCCAATCACCTTCAGCTGCTGCACGTTTGTGTAACAGATTGTAGACTCAGTGACTTTAGTCCATCATTCAATTAGTTTAACTTCCATATTTGCACTTCATGTCTAACCCTGCCCCTCCTCCCTCCGGTGCCACCTTTTGGCCACCTGGCCCCTGAATAAGTTCAGTTTGAGAAGAGTCTAGGGATTTGCTTTTTCAGGACCTTGAACCACCTGTAGGTCTGGATCCCTTAGTTCTGGTTCCCCCTTATCCCTGTTCTCCAACCAGGACTTTTAGACACTGCCTTGCGACTACTCTAGCCTATAAAACTGTGTATTACAGCTGTAATCCTGTTCTGGTCTTTGTTCTGCAACTGCGTTGTTAGTTTGGCGTTGAAAGTCACGTACAAGAACTGAACTGAAAATGAGTGAAACATTAAATGTCCAAAGAAAAACTTTGAGCTTATGCCTTGGCGAGGCATCCGTCATTACCTTCACCCAAATTGTGCTCAAGGTCATATTTGTCATTCTATGGGTCCTTTTCTATTTTCACAATATTTTTATATAAAAGTAATGCAGATGAGGGTGATAAACACACATGGCAATAAGCAGCTCTAATCTGAATACAAATGTTTCACATATAAACAGCACTACAATGTTTTTTGGAAAATACACATGCATAAAGCAAAAAGCTGTAACATGTTCATTTAATATTGTTATATACAGGACGAGCTTGCTCTAATGAACATCTCCTCGCTGCCCTTTTATGAGTAACACATCTAAGCTCGTAGGCAAGTCGTAACCCATTCTGTCTCTAATGAAGTATATTGCACAGTGCTAGCATCACTTAAGGGATGTGTTAAGTGACACGTGTGTTAAGGCACACGTATGGCTCAGGATTTGATGAATACCTATGGGGTATTTGATGAATACCCGTGGTACTCGTTTTGTTTTTCACTTAGCTACGCTGATTAAAACCTGGAAAAAGTACAGTTGCCATGGGCGTCTCACCTGTGGAATTAATTATCCCATGTAGCTTTTTCTGACTTCCTGATAAACAAGCCATGCAGACGAGCTGGTGATCACATTTTTGCAGGACTCTAACCAGGTAGGAATGCTGCTGTTACGAGCAAACAGTTGTACTTCTTTTTCATATGTGTGTACCTGTGTAAAAAAAATTTTTTACATTATTTTTCAGGAAAGTGCAAGACCTTTTTTAAATCTCTCCAGCAAAATGCCGAGCCAGCTTGAGAATGCAATGGACGCGCTGATGAAGGTTTTCTACAACTACTCTGGGAATGATGGAGATAAATACAAGCTCAACAAGGGCGAGCTGAAGGAACTCTTGAACAGCGAGCTCACTGACTTCCTCATGGTAACGTTGGCATTTCATCACAGTGATTATTCTGTTGTTTGATTTATTTGTTGGGCATTTAGACAAAGTTTTTATAAGATTGTTTGAAAGGAAACAGCATCCCTGTGTGCATTTGAATTCATGCAAATGTGCTGGTGCAGCAAACTGATCCATAATGACCAGCAGTAATTGCATCAATTTGCTCACAGATCTTGAACACTTTTAAGCATGATTTGCTGTTGTTGCGATTCACTTAAAAGTCAATCTGGATAGTGCCGTTTTCAAATGATGCAACATCCTGACCTTGTTGGAGGAAATTGTTTTTTCATTGATTGCTTTCTTGCTGTCACAGTGTAACTGCTTGTGGCTTCTCACATGAAGCCACCACGGCAAATAAATGATGCGGAGCGACAGATAGATAAGGTCATTTGAGATAAGTCTCTGCCCCTGAGTCTGTGTGATAGCAGTGTGCACAAGCCTGCAATTTCAAATGATTGAGACCACAGCATCAACAAAACGGCCAAGGTCTAAAACCTGATGCTTTCAGATATCTTTCTTGTTACTGCCTGTCCTCCTTCATGCGGGTGGGAGGCCTCAGGTGCTCACACATCATCCTCATCATCAGTGACCCATATCACCTCCAAATATAGACACCCTCATGATGTCATCACATCCCTGTGGGCTATAGTCACCTCTGAGAATAGACACAGTGGTGTTCACCCTGAGTTTCTGCCAACAGAAAACTTTGACACTTGACAACCCAGGCTTGATACAGTACAGGCCACTATATATTCTGTTAATCTTGATAGAACACAAATTTTAAAACCAAATTAGGAATAATCTTGGTTGAGAATGGCAGATTTATTTATTTTAATGTAACTTTAAGCAAATTTGACTTGAAACTACATTTGAAAATGCATAACTGCTGTGCTGATATTTTTCTCTAATTGAAATAAACCCCCCGGTGTGCATTTTAATTTTAACCTTTGCTGAAATGCTGACTTTAGTGAGTGCCACCACAGAAAGCTTGCTGCTGCCTCGGAGGTTAGAGGATGAATTAGAAAAGCCTCGTTTCTCAGTCATGGAGGAAACGAGCAAAGCAATAAATGTTGCATTTGATTAGCTGCAGCTCACGCATCATTTAGTGGCGACATCACTCTGCTCTCCACCGGACACGGAGCATTGCCTCGAGTCAATAACAAGCTCAGTCACATTTTCTGTATTATCCCCAGAAATTTAGAACATGTTGAAGGGATTTGGCTAAGGAGTCAATAATATTGATAACAAGTTTGTGTTGCAGGAAAATCCTTACAGGGCACAAAGATATCATCAGCCAGACTGCAGAGTTGTTGAATCGCTTTTTGTTTCTGTTTTGTTTTCAGTCTCAGAAAGATCCGATGCTGGTGGAGAAAATCATGAATGACCTGGACTCTAACAAGGACAACGAGGTGGATTTCAACGAGTTTGTTGTGCTGGTGGCCGCGCTGACTGTCGCCTGCAACGACTTCTTCCAGGAGCAGCAGAAGAAAAAGAATTAGGTGTCCGAAGAAGAGCAACCTTTAAGCAGATGTACATCCACATTGTAAGCGGAAGCTTGATGTTCAATCAGGTGAATAATTTGTGTAGTAGTTTCCCCACAGTATAGGACGGTCATTTATGGATGATAACACTCACTGTGCAGTACCAATTTACAGCCTGGATCTGTTACACAATCACTTGATCACACACCTGTCTTGTCTTGCACAAATTATTGTATTGTTTGAGTTATACTGTAAATGTAACGAGCAAATATATAGAGGCCCCGTGGTGTTGTTATTGTGGGTGTTGTTCATGTATGAAACTGTGTTTTCATCCAAACTTAGGTGCATAACTGTGTTCCTTAAATGCTTTTCTTTTAGTTTAGTCTGCTAAAGAAAGCATACAACTGTTACTCTTGATTAAGTCCGAGGCTTTTCCCTTAAAAAGACACCTTTGTCATTTAAAATTGTTTCCCAAGTCCTCTCAAGTTGTCGCTCGAAAACATGTCCCACTCGACTCTCCCGCTTGCTCAGTTTTAAAGGTCACATGTTTAATTAAAATCCCGATGATGCTTTGAATGGTTTCAGTTTTGCTGTTAGTCTCTACTCCTGAAGGAGAAAAGAGGAACACATTTTGCTGGTGCAAAGTTAGAGACATGGAAAAAGACACAGGAACACAGTGATTAAGCCAAGTGTTCCCCTCTAACTGTAACAAAGGTTACTCCAAACCATTTGTGGTATTTCATGCTTTTTGACTTCAGCATTGTCTAATTCACACCTGCTAAAAGCTCTTGAAGACATCATGTTAATAAATCTGAGTCTATCCCTCAGTACGTGTGACTTTTTTCTTAGTTTGTGCTGAAACACTGACACAAAAAGTCCGTCAAAACATTACTGAAGTAGAAGTACGGAACAAGGATGGAGGTGTTATTTTATGTGATCTTTTAAGGGCATAAAGCAACATGTATCAAAACTGAGTTAGGATAAGTAAATTGTATAAATCGGCATAAAACTGATACTCAAGAAATGCACAAGTCCTTAAAAGTTCTTAGTTTCCACACCTATAAAAGCTTTCTGTATCAGTATGGCCTTACTTTTGGGAACTGACAACTATCTCTTGATGACGCACGGTGATCCCAACCTGGGTCCAGCTGCATCAGCCGAACACGCAGACACATCCTCCCCTCGAGCAGAAATGCTGATTTTTCCCAACTTGGGGAGGACAAAAGTATACACTGAAGCTGCATTTTCTAAGGGTCTTCCTCCCTTTCTCTCATCCTCTCTGCCCGTTTCCCAAAATATCCAACTAGACAGTTAATTTGCAATGATATTCTCAGCTGTGACGTGGACAACATTACTGAAACACAATCCAGAGGCAAGTCTGGTGCTTTTATGTGAGCAGATGGCGCTTGCACGAACCCTCGCCACTACAATGCAATTTGTCTGTGATTGGCTGCAATCGAGCAGGATAATCACCCCATGGGAAGATGCCATGCAGTAATTATGCGCTTTGTTCAATTTTTAAAAGGTTGCAATCAATTCTAAGTGTCGTTTGCTAATTTTTAAATGTGGATATTTATATTCTCACTCCTATGATTGCCCTCCACTTTCAAAAAGCTCTTCAGAGTGTTCATGTGATCGTGTCTTTATTTCCTGTGAACGTCATGTTCAGGAAGTGAGGTGGAAAAACTAAGTACACCCTACACATCATAAAGTTTGAGTCATCAGGCACAATCAGCGCATCGTGTCCTGTGTCACTGTATTCATTCAGCTATTGTGGGAGGAAATCTATCCAAATTAAATGGGGCAACTAAAGAAATGGCTAAAATAAAAGTGCTTCATCAAAAGAACGGTGAAAAAAATGGCTACAAAAAGAAAAAGAGTTCTGGTACTGTTGACACTTCTGAGAGGAGGACTATGAGATATCAAAAAGGAAACATGTATTGGAAACACAGGAAAAGACTGATGAACCCAGAGAAAAATACTGATCCGTACCACAGGAGTGATCCCCAAACACATTTCATGGTTGATAAAACTGCACTGGGAAGTCAACTGGGAAGAGTGGAGAAGGTTGGGGTGAGGCCAGGAAACGCGCCTCAGGTTAGTATTTTCTTTTTTAACAAACACGTGGGCATAGCGGATAAATCCAGGTTTTCTATTGGATGTGTTTGGCACATTTATAGCTTTCCAGGACAGTTTCTCCTCACTTCAACTGTCACCGCTACCTGTGACGTCTTTAAACTACGCCTGGAGCCCTTATCTCCCACATGCTGTCCGCTCCCGCCTTTCGTCACTCTGTGCGTCATCGTTCGTGTCACGACTCCTCATTAGAAGTGACCTGTGTTTGTAACTATGTGTGTAACGGTTTCGGGTTCTAAATTTTCTCATCGACGCTTAAAGAATGTTGATGAGAAAATTGAAATTTGAATGGCTTTGTTGTGTAATTTTTTCAACGACATGCAAGGATAAATGAATTAATTATAATGTGTAATAACTTCCTGAAGATTTCTTTTGACTTGTCAATCTGAGCATTTTATTAATATATCGCGTGTGCTGTAAGTAAAAATACTGAGAACACTCAAAACATCAAGGCAGCTAAATTCAATAGATTTTTTTTAGTCAACTTGTGACTGCTGTTGTTGACTTTACAAGACTTCTGGCAACTTGTATTTTCTTGTTCTGAATTATGATATTCCTGTGAGCATAACAGGAATTCTTGGTTTGGCAGAGACTTTTAATCCAGACACCCTTCCTGAAGCAACCTTCCATTGGAATTGCAGCGAAACATGTGTCTCATGGCAAGTTGTTTTCTGCTAAAAGTAAATTTTGGAATTTTATCATAATTCCACTCCCACAGTATCCTTAATATTCTGGAAACACATGATAGTTACTTCCACCGAGGAGGCTATGATTTTGGTAGCATTTGTGTGTCTTTCGGTCTGTAAACGCACTAGCTCAAAAAGTTTAGAAAAGTTTGTACACACAAAGAAATAGAGGGACAAGAATGGACCTAAAAAGATACAAAGGCTTTGTCGCTCCAGCTGTACCCTAGTGGAGTACAACATTGTACCTCTGAGCCTAGGAATTTTG
>VUQK01008153.1:50585-64144 GCA_015106715.1 Bujurquina vittata | reverse complement strand
AAAGATGACACCCCTGTGTTAATGATTTGAAAATCTGTTTTAAATTGAGCCTGAAAAAGAAAAAAAAAAAACCTGACATCCTGAGGGGCACTTGCCTAATAACATTAAAGAAAAAAGGAAATCAATTGAAGCAGACTATTGATTCAACCCCATCATTGTTAACAGACTCTCCATGCAGCCCATTTAACAGAGTGAGGCTGTTGTCAATCTGTTTGTTGTTGTTTGCTTTTTAGTGTGGATCGCAAACAGGGTGGCAAGATGAGACAAAGGTATCCAGTTGCATGCATAATGTAGGCTTGCGCTGGAATTTATCTGTTTTTTATTGTTGTAGCCCTGAAAAGGAGACACGGGAGTCTAATTGGAGATCATTTCTTGTACCTGTCAACCCTGATCCTCAAACAGAAAGAACTAATGTCCAGCCTTCTCCTGTTAATTTGATGTAATGATTGGTTTATAGCAGCTTCTCCTCTCAGATCATTAAGCTCTGTGAAAATCTTGTGCCTGAAGTGGTTTATGTGGGACTGCACAGCATTTTTCCCCTTGTCCCACTGTCCATGAGACAGTGTCCCACATTTTGCCTGGTTCTGCAGGACATGCAATTTTCTAAAGTCTGGCTTAAACCCAATGTTTATAAAGGGAAGGCTTTTGTTATAGACAGAAGACGTCTAGACTCCTTAATGCCACGCTCATCAAGAAAAGCTGCAAGCTTTGCAGCTTTTGGTGAATATGATGGAAAACAACGACAAAAAAAAATGTAGTGGTAGTATATTGTGAGAAATAGAGCATTTGTATTTTTCAGTTTCGCACAGGGGGAAAAAATACCTGCTATATATGGTTAAAAAAATTATGCCGATCTATGGTTGCATCCAAAGTGAACCCCAAAAATGGCTACCAGAGAGAAGAGTAGCTGAAATAACTTTCACAATAACATTTTTACAACACAAAAGTGAAACTGGAGCTTTTCCCTGGCAGAACCCTCCCAAAGGGATTAATAAAGTTCAGTCTAATCTACAGGCAAATCTTAAAAAAGAAGGGAGTATATAAAGACACATGATATCACATCAAACATTAAGAACAAACTTAAGCTTTATTTGATCCCTACTGTATTTACTTAGGGAGAGAGTTGGAAATCTAATATCTGGTCTATAGAGTTTATGTTGGATAAGAAAACTTCAGACTACTTCCCAGCATTGTCGATGCGTCCCACTTTGTGCCACACAAGCACACTGTGAGCCCCCACCTTCAATGTGCTGGGCTCTGGTCACCCTAAAGGTGTGTGTGTGTGGGGGGGGGATTTTTTCCTTCACTGTCAGAAAGAAAGCTCATCATTAATAAAAAAAATCTCTTGCTCATTCAAGCTGGATGTTGAACAATAAATTTTCTTCATCTAGAAATTAAACATCCTTTTGTTTGGAGAAACAGTATTTTTTTACCCCGCAAATTATGGTGCGCCCCCCCCCCACACACACACACACACACAAAATAATAATAATAATAAACTGCTCCCTAATAATGGCCTGTAATTATTATCACCGGTGAATTCAGCAAGTCACCAGGAGAGGTTTGTGTGCAATTTAGTCACGCAAGCTGCAGGCCCTGGAGCTGTGGCACAGCACAACGAGAGGGGGGGACTACACCGCGAGATAATTAGCCTATTATCAGGCTCCGTTAAAGACCTTTAATGGGCAATCTTCACCCAGGGAGCGACAAGCTGTGATGGGAAATAATAGTGAATAAAGTGAAGATAATGGTGAGTGATGGACGCAGTCCTGATGCATCATCACTCCACTCATCTCAAAACTTGAGTACACTCAGTGATCGTACTGTATATATTACCCTGCCAGCCTCATCATGATGCACTTGCTCGCCCTCTTGCTATCTCTCTTGGAAAAAAAAAACTGGTGAAGAAAAGGTCTCTTTGTTGAAGCGGGCACTCATTCATCCACCAGCTCACACAGCACTGAGGAGATATAGGAGCCTGCGCGCAGTGTTTGTCAAGATTTTGTCCCCCCTTTTATTCTAAACAGACAATTTGGGGATCGCACAGAGCAAGGAGGGCTTCCTCTGTGTGTGTTTAAATCTGCCTTTTGCGTTGAGCCTCTGGAAGTATCTGTGACCGCACGGACGTCCTCACCATGAACTCCGGCGCGTCGGCGCCTCCGCTGCTTCAACTTGTCGCCGAGGAGCGGACGGATGCGCCGATGCTGGAGCGACGTCTCCCGAAATAAAGTTGGGCGGGAGCAGAAAGCAAGTTGGAGTAGTGCCTGTAAGAGAGCGCACATTACCAATTCAGTCATTGTGTCGGATCGCTGAATCGGAGAGGTTTTTATTCTTGGCTCCGGCGAGATCGGAAGAGTTGAGTTAATCTTAAGGGCGCATCCTTTGGTTCTTATTGGAAATCAGGTGAGTGCCCCCCCTCAGTGGAAGAACACGTTTGATTGTGATGTTTTGAATTAACTCTGACATTTTGCTGTTTTGAATTTTTTCTTCTTTTTTTGACAAACCTCCAAATCGGCGTGACGCGCTACTTTTCATCCCCAATATTTGTCCTCCTCTCAGTCTGGAGAGAATGAGGTGTCGCTGGGTGAAGCATGAGCTGTCAGAGAATCAGTCATAAGCGGCTGTCTCTGCTATGGGAGGGGGCAGCTCTCAGCCTCTGGCTCTGCTGCTGCTGCTGGACCTCCAGGGCCGCCGCCGCCGCCACTGGAGCCGCAGCCGCCGCACGGGGCTACGGCTCCCCCGGCCCCCTGGGCTGGCTGCTGTCGGATAAGGGGCCCTTCCACCAGTCCCTGGAGTACACAGAGGCTGCGGAGAGGTACCAGCAGGGCTTCAGCACCAGATACAAGATCTATAGGTGAGAACTGTGTATTGTTTTTGTGTGTGTGGGTTTCAGGTGTAGATTATAAGTAGGCTACTTGCCATTTTTCATTCCAGACATGCAACTGGATAATTTTACTGATGAGCAATTTCAGCAAGAGAGCAACTTATCAGTGACAGCAGCTGCTGTAGTGTGCGGAATGTAATCCTGCGCACTCTCAGGATTGCTCTCACAGGTACCGCACCTGCACCAAATTAGTTGCAAGCTGATGAACAATTCAAAAGAGCTGCTGTAGCATGCAGAGGGCCTTTTGCTTCTGAAAACTGATCTTTCACCTGAATAGCAGCATTTAGTCCTTTCTTGGGTTTTGTTTTTTAGTTGTTTTTTTAATCTGATGGTTTTGCTATGGCTGGTGTTTCTAAATGACCCCTGCAGCACGAGTTAATGTCATGGATTGCTTGTGTGGACACAGGCTACATCCTTTCAGTGACTTCCTGAAGGATCTCCGAGCTGCACTTTTGCCCAAACTTTCCTAAACCAAAGCATTTCTGCTCTGATTTGACTTTTAGGTATTTATTGATCAGTCCTACATGACTCAGGGTTTAAGATGCAGACGTGCGGTAAAAGGCTCTGAGTTATACTTGTTTATAATGTGTGTGGAAAGCCTGCGTGTGTTGATATTCTGTCACTGTCCCTGCAGCCTGCAGGGTTGGGTTGAAGAGAGTTTCATTTCTGTAGCAGAAATTCTTAAAGGTTCAGCAAAGCGAAAGAGCGTGTGTGCATGTTTAGCTGTGCTATAAATCAATTGCTCCATTATCTTTTCCCAGAAATCTTTAAGACTCTGGTGTTTATCTCGTAGTGACACCTGTTTTTTTTTTTTTCAATGCACTTGATGTGACGAGGTCCCAAGAGTCCTCTGACTTGAGACTTCTTGTTTTCAATACTTAGTGGAAATCATTAAAAGCATCAAAGAAGCAGACAGCTTGGACTTTGGAGGCAGCCGCCACTGGTACTGGCTGGCTGACATCTCACCTCTTAAGGGTCTTTTACCCTACAGCAGTCAGCCCTGAATCCTCTAAGATGCCTGCTCACATTTTTAAGCCAAAGGCTGGTTTTAGGATTAGGGATTAAGGATTTTAAGGATGACTCTGAGATAAAAACCTGCTGTAACAAGATGATAACTGACAGGAGAGTCTTTTTTAAAGCAGTTTTCAGCCCCTCTGCCTAATGTGACTTATTTAATATTTTAGAGATAAGGAAGGGAATATAATAAACTGTAGGAAACACTGAAGGCAATTTTTCTGAAAAATGTATAACTGCATTTTACACGGTTCCCACAACACAATAGGCACTTCATATTTTCTATATGTATGTTGTCTGAAATTGCCTGGAGATTTGCTATTCTGCTCTGACCTCTGTAATGGCTGCACACCATAGTAAAGATCACGTGGCCATCAGTCGTGTGGAAGCATGCGATTAAGCTGTCAACTCGTTCCCCACAGCTGCTCCTTTATAGACCCCCCCCCCCCGCCAAATAGTGTTTTCATCACTTTTGACTGCTTTCTATACATGCAGTAAGCCTTCATGTACATACATCTACATAAGTTAGCCCATTCCTGCAGCGCTTTTTCCACCTGTGCATGCTGATGGAGTAGCTGTAGGCTAACCCTGGGCTAGATCTGCAATATCCATCTGTCCACCAGAGACAGACACTCAGCCTGTCCCTCGTTACAATGATTGGCTGTAATGACACACTCCACACTGTCCCGGTTCCCCAATTATTTCTCTGCCGATCGTTTTTCTCGTGGCAGTGATTTGATGGCCTCCCAGAGGGAGAGGGAGGTACACAGAGCAGCAGGCAGCACTGTGGGAGAGGTAGATGTTAACTGTTGCTGCAGAGGGAGGGGAGATGGAGAATGATGGTTTGCGAGTATCTAGGGTTTAGCGAGGCTCGTGTCTAAAGGGCACAAGGTGACAAATCATGGCAGCTAATGATGCTTTTTTTCTGCTTTGGAAGCCAACAAGTTTTGTTGAACCCGAGTTATTCAAAGATGTGTCTTTATAGACACCAGTGAACCATAACAGTGATTCTCATCAGGTGCACTTGTACTCTAGGGGGAAACGTGCAATTTCCAAAAAAGAACTACAAATTACAGTGTGGCCAAATATGTCTGCGCCTTTGGGTTTAGGAGGAAAATGAAGACAAATATGCGCTCCTTACAGTCAAATGTGAACCAGAGTGACCTACAAGCTTTTAAGATTTTAGAAATAGTGAGATCATATTGAAAAAGCTCCCAGTTGAAGAAGCTCTTCATAATTTTTACCAGTCTGTTTTTAATATAACAGTTTTGAGAATGAGTGCTTGTAATCTGTTGAGATCAATAATACATTTGTACTCCAAATATATTTGTTATACCCCATTCTGCCAGCAATTGGTTATATTCAAAGATTAAAAAAAAATGTGCACATTATGTCTTTTTTTTTAAATCCACTAACAGCCTGCTGCCGACAGCCTAAGGCCTCGGGCTGCCATAAAAAACTCTGGCTTGGATTAAAAGTGCATGAAAACTAGTTAGCAAGTGGGGAGAGTTCTAATGGAGTGGTGCTCCATTAAAGTGCTGATTAAATGGTTAAATCATATCGGCTAAACCCAGAGCCAGCAGTGAAATGGGGGGAAAGTCTAAAAACGGACAATTTCCAGATGACCATGCCTTGTACAAAAACAATACTGCAGCAATTTATATGATGCATCCACTCTTATATAATTACTGTTGCATGAGTATCAAATGACAGTATTTAAGGCAACAAAAGAGAAACAACCATCCTATATGACATCCTTTTTACAATTTCCAGGCAAACTGTTGATGATAAATCTGACAGTGGATAAATATTCAATCACTACCTGATCTATAATCCCTGAAGTAAAAAAAATAAAAAAGGTTTTTCAAAGTGGTTTCATGTACAGCAGAGGCATCTTTTTAAGCTCCGCAGAGGATTACAGCTTCGTCGTTGGTGTTGCTGCTTTTCTTGTGTCCACCATGTGAAGCAGTGTGTGCCTCAATGAGGGTAACACACATTTACCTATTGCTTTCTTCTCAACACAGCTTGTTAAATAGCAGCCCGGGGACTTACACACAATTAAAGGCCTTAACACAGTGGGCAAACCTGTATGTGTGTGTGTGTGCGTGTTTGTGTGTGTGTGTATGTGTGTGTATGTGTGTGTGTGTATGTGTGTGTGTGTGTGTTGTGCTGTGTTGTGTTTCCAGGGAGTTTGGTCGATGGAAGGTGAACAGCCTGGCTGTGGAGAAGCTGGACAGTTTTGGCAGCAGCGGAGGTTTGACTCTGCCCCTCGACCCTGACTTCGTGCACGCTATCCGGCAGCTGGGGAGGAGACCGACCCTTCAGATGATTACAGAGAGTCTAATCAAGAAATACGGCACCCACTTTCTCCTCTCCGCCACTCTGGGAGGTACAGCCGGGTAGTCAGAGCTTCAAAGAGCGCCTGATCCACATAGCCTCTAATGTGATTTTGTTCTTTTTTTCCTAGCATATGGGGCACTGATTTTACCGTCTGCTGCTTTTGAAGCAACAAAGCATGTAATGATTTTTCTGGATCAGTGTTTTTTGGCGTACAAAAAGGAATCAAATCGCCCTGGATTAGTGTACAATAAGTGATTTGCAGTAGGCGGGGAAAGACAGATATGATATTTTTGTTTAGCTGTCAAACCAGCATGGCTCTGTGAACAGAGGTTTGTCGCTGCTGTGAAACACTGTCATTTATACGCAGTTGGTTTGTCTTTTCTCTCTTAAGTTAGTTGTTATCACGGATATGGTGTAACTGAATGACACTGAGTGGAGGGAACTATATACCTGCATGTTACAAACAGTAACTGGCAATGTTTCATATAGTTTCGGATGGCTTTTATCTTCTGCCCAGAAACACAATAACTGGCTAAAAACCAACACCTGATGTGCGGTCTGTCTGTGGGCTTCCCAGAAATCATTTGAAATGCAGCATGAAACCCGCCCACAGTCTCAAAGGGCTGTGGATGTATAGCAAAGTCATTTAAGTCACAATTCCCACTGCTGCCAGAAGTTCCTGTCAGGTAGACTGAAACCCAGTTTATACCGAGCAAATAGTCCCCCTAAAAGACAATATAGAAACTTCCCAAGAAAATAAACACTATCAGCCTCTTCATATACCAAACATCCGTTTCACCCAGAGTCAGTGTTACCACCTACAAACATCAGCTGCATCGCTCAAAAACTGAATGAGTTCAAGTTCAGGTGAGCTGTGTTATTAGATTTTTTTTTTTGTAGCACCGTGTTCTGCAGGATGCATTGTCACAGAGGTCAGAGTGGGTAAACACATCAACACAATGTGTGATTTAGGAGCAGAAGACAGCTTGCTTCTTATTTTTGTAATCATCACATGTAAGAGTTTTAGGAAGCACCGATAACCACCTGCCAATAGGGAGATGCTTCTGCAAATCGCTGTCACTAGTTTCCTACTGTATAACTGTTACAGACTACAGTGGACTTCAGTACTGCTTGGTTATCGTTAGCCAGAAAACAATAATGTTAAGAGTTGAAGAAAAAACGAAACAAGTCAAACATACAGCGGCGACACGAGTGTTAGCATGCACAAAAGCAGGAAACATTCACGCTTGGATCATTTTGGAAGTCGTTGATGTAACGTGCCATTTTGATCATGCCAACATGGCAACAACAACAGCAAAAAAAAGCTCATCTCTCTAGAAGGCGGTGAAGGACGTCACATTTTCACAGGGCTTGTTGCGCATGTTATAATGTCACAAGTGAATGCAGTTACTTGGGTGGAAACCAGACATATGCAGAAATGGAATCAGATGAATGACTGAATATTTTATATCAGGAAGGTGAGGATAGGTTAAACTGATGCGGCTCTTCTAAGGCAAAGAGTCACATCTGTAGGGAAATAAGAAAGACTAACAGTCAGGCTTATTATAAGAAAGATTTGAGGTATTGATCCTTGTTTGATTGGAACATGTCTGAAGGTGGGGGTATTTATATATACTGACAGCATAATCTTCTTACAGAGGTTCAGCTGCAGTGACAGTTTAATTAAATTTAATATGAAGAGCTTTATTTCCATGGAAGTTTAAATACAAAATTTTGCCAAAGCTTTAGAATTTACAAAGGTCACCCTATATGGAGTGATGCTTTCCAGTGTTAGTGGTGAGGAAACAGTTTGGGAATGGGGCCAATAAAGTAAGCACTGATAAAATGACTCAGACATGCTGTTAAAGTTGAGGTGTGCTGAAGAGCACCTGGACCCCCCCTTCGAAATGCACTCATTCCTCATCTGGCTGAAACTCCAAACACTTTTGAGGGAAAGTAAAGGAATTTATTAATCTCTTCTGCCCTCAGCAGTGAATGTAGCCGTTTCAAATGTGGTCTCTGGTGAACATTGTTCCGAAGTTATATTGAAAAAGATCTGGGAAAAATGTAGCAATCGCAACTGAAGAAAATGAAGTGAGCTGCAGAAAAATTAACTACGCTAGAAAGTTAAATGGCATCTCTTCATCACAAAAAAGACCAGCAGTTTTCAATATTAGGACGGTCTTTCAAAAGTGTATCTGACACTATAAATCTTTAAAAAAAGAAAAAAAAAAGAAAATATTAAACTTGTCAGTTTTTTCCTCGCTGCCAGCGATTTGACTGGTCATGTACTGTAGAATTTGTCTTTAAGAAAAGCTCGGGGCTGACCTGAGATTTGCTTTGTTTTTTCATGTCATTTTTATCCATCATAATTAAAAATAATTGAAATAATTAAGGGAATTTGATTAACGATCTTGAGTAAGCTCTCTTTATTCACGAGGAGTCTAATAGATGCAGAGACCTTGCCTGTGCCTTTCCCTCTAATCATCCAAACCATCAGTTCCCCCACATTACTTAATGACTACTGCGCTTTTCTATCCAGTCTGAAAAGATACTAATGAAAGGTGATTAGTGGTGTTCTGTTAGAGCTAATGAACCTTTCATCCCTCTGCCTAACTGTTACCAGGGGAGGAGTCTCTGACAATATTTGTGGACAAAAGGAAGCTCAGTCAGGAGTCTTCTCCCTCAGGGGGCGAGGGCAGCCGGAACAGCAACAGGAACTCAAATACTACGGGGACCGTGACCCTGGAAACTCTCCACCAGCTGGCCGCTTCCTACTTCACAGACAGAGAGAGCACCCTGCGCAGGCTACACCACCTCCAAATCGCATCCACCGCCATACGGGTATGTAGACGGAGAGAAATTGTAAATACAGCAGCAATCTGTTGGGGAATGAAAGTCCATGTACTCACTGCCTGAAGGTAGCCGTGCTGTTCTCCTGCCTTGCGGTTTGTTTTCCTCCAGCATTTTCATGAGGGAAAATCATCATATGAAGTGTGGAGTTGGACTGGCTTGGATTTTAGTTTCTGTTAAACTCAACATGACTTCAGGGAATGACTTTGGGGAGAAAGAAAATGACTTCAGATTTGATCAATAAATAAATGCATACACACGTCGCTTGGCTGAAATTGACCCAGTGTGGGTCAATATGGACCAGTGAAACACTGGCCTATCTTTGACGCAGTGTTTTTGCTTTAGTTTACTTTTAAATTACAATATTCATGTAACCCTATATTGTAGTATTTCCACTTTGACCCAGTCATTTTTAGTATGTGCTTGCATGACTACATAATCTCAGATACAAACCCAACTCTGAAAAAGTTGGGATGCTGTGTAAAATGTAGATAAAAACAGAATGTAATGACCTGCAAATCTCATAAACCCTTCTTTTATTTAGAAAGTATATTGTGTTTAAACTTAGAAAATATTAAAAACATACTAGCTCATTTTGAATTTGATGGCAGCACCACATCTCAAAAAAGTTGGGGCAGAGCCATCCATAAATGTCTGGGAGAGCAGCTGCTGGATTTTTGGGAGAGGAATGTTGTCCCATTCTGGTCTGATAGAGGATTCTAGCTGCTCAGCAGTCCGGGATCTTCTTTGTTGTATTTTTATTTCATGCTGCTCCAAATGCTTTCAGTTGGTGAAAGGTCTGGACTGCAGGCCAGTTCAGCGCCCAGGCTCTTCTACTATGAAGCAATGCTGTTGTAATAGATGCAGTATGAAAGTTATCATCGTCTTCTTGAAAAATGTAACACCTTCTCTGAAGAAGACGTCATCTGGATGGGAGCTGATGCTGCTCTAAAACCTGTATATACCTTTCAGCATTGATGATGCCTTTCCACATGTGCAAGCTGCCTGTTCTATCAGAGATGCAAGTTTTTGAACTGAGTGCTGATGGTCCATTTCCTCTTTAGTGTAGAGGATGTGGCATCCATGTTTTCCAAAAAGAATTTAAAATTTTGATTCGTCTGACCACAGAACAGTTTTCCACTTTGCCTCAGTCCATTTTAAACGAGCTTTGGCTCAGAGAAGATGATGGTGTTTCTGGTTTATGTTCACCTATGGCTTCTTTGCATGAGCTTTAACCTGCATTTGTGGATGGCACGGGGAGCTGTGGTCACAGACAGTGGTTTCTGAAAATGTTCCTGAGCCCATGCAGTTGACTGAATCGTGCCTGTTTTTAATTCTGTTTTTATTTACATTTTACAGAGCATCCCAACCTTTTCAGAATTGGATTTTTGTTTATTGAAAAAATACTCATATCCTTAAAGCAGCAACGTGATACAAATGTTACTGAAATCTTAGTAAGAGAGATAATCAAAAAAAGAGCAGCTGTTTTATTTTTGGTCTCACTCTTTCTTTGCTGAAATGATTCAAACTTCTCCGGTTTGCACCAGAAGGCAACAACTCCTAAATTAAAAGTCCTGAATGAGCCTTGTCAGTGCTACATTCTAATATATTACATGAGCAGTATTAATGGTACAAATTAACAAGTAATTAAGGCTTTAAAATAAATATAATGGAGTAAAATGCACAACAGATCCATGTAGGGTTGTTGTAATTAATATAAATGAAATATCAACTTGCAGATGTTGTTGTGGAAGAAAGTTTTAATTCAGGACGTTTAGCTAACTCAACTCGAAGTCAACTTACAGTAATAAATCCTTTAATACCAGCTCAGGGACTTTTCCCCATAACTTATTTAATCAGGTGGGATTAAGAGCAAATGCTTATTTACAGAATTGGCCTGACACTTAGGAGATTCACCTGTTGTGACTGCAGGGAAGCAGTGAGTCTTTCAAAAAAAAAAATCTGTTTTTCCCTCACCAGTCATTTATTATCATGAAAATCTTCCGGCGTACAAGGAAAACAGGAAAACAGCGTCTGAGTGTTCATAGCTGACCACCTATAACAGCCTAATGAAGTGCCTCTTTAAGCAGCAGAAAAGCAGATTTGCACTATATGACGCAAGCTTTCCAAGTTACCCCGTACTCTGCAGCAAGCTTTAAAAAAGGGAGCGAACCGAGGAGCGGTTGTATGCGTCCTGTTGTATGAAACACCAATCATCCATTTTATCGTCTGAAGTGCCTATTAGAGTGTGCACATTAATCAGCCCAAGGGGCAAACGTAGATGCTAAAGTGAGTAGCCACTGATGAAGACGAGTGCCCTCCCAAAATGAGAATGCATTCCTCTGGTTATGCATCAGCTTGATGGATTAAAGATATCATTCCATTAATTTTCAGCCAGAGTGATTTAAATTCATTTGCCACTTTGCAGCAGGTGCGGAGTTCAGGCAGATTGAAGATCAGCATAAGAGAATGAGAGAGGGGAGAAGAAGAAGACGAACACTAGATTTTATGAGATAAATGGCCATTCATTAAAATCACATATGGTATCAGAGTCAGTGAGAAATGGGACGGATTCGGAGCAAAAGTGTATGCCAATTTAGAGTAAGTTGTGTGTATGTGTGTTTGAGTTTCTGGCTTTAACATCAGCAGAGAGGTTTTTGAGTCAGAGGGAAGTTGATTCCTTCTCTCACATCACAACAAATTATTCTGTCTGAGGAGAGAAAGCTTTCTAATTGAAGACCTTTTCAGTATTACTTCACCGTGACTCACTGAATACCAAGCTCTTTTAAGATATAAAATGCATCTTTGATGAGGCTTTTTGTGTTCTTTTGACCTTTTTTAAAGAAAAAAAATTAAGTAATTCATGCAGAACTAAGATTATAAGTTGTTTTCTGTCTATTAACACAGGTGGGGGGGGGAGCAATCCGCAGACAGTGTTCATACTGCTGTTTTCTCTTGATGTGCTTCCAGGTGACTGAAACAAGAACCGGGCCCCTCGGATGCAGCAACTACGACAATCTGGACACAGTCAGCTCTGTACTGGTTCACAGTCCTGAAAACAAGATTCAGCTACAAGGTCAACTTGGATTTTAAGATTTTTGGTAGCGAGGCTTCCGGTTGTAGTGTGTTTGGAGTCTACGTTTCATTGGCTCTATAACATTTGAGCAGACTTGGTGACATGCATCACAAAACGAATGAACCTTGTACTATCTCAGATGGAATACAGGGTCTTTGAGCAGGTATCTGTAATCTGGAGCAGCACGCCCCCAGAGAATAAGTCAGCAGAATATCCAAGTGTTCTCTATTTGAGTACATCTAATGACCACACATAAATAATCCTACTGAGCATTTGTTCCTCCCATCTGATACAACTCATGTAACAACACACAGGAATGTTTCCACATACAAAAGCAAAGAAAATTGACATCAGGAGGCAGATAGGGGTGGATTTAAATTTCACTTTTATTCACTGTTCCTCGGCTGTTTGGTCAGGTTTTACAGGTGTGGGCGTCCCTTTATTCCTACAACAGCTTAGAGGTTGTTTAACTTTAACACTGAGCTGTAAGTTGTAATAACAGCTTGAGCTGATGACCTGTCCTGTTGTGTTATGATAGTCTGACAGTGACACGTGACTGTTTTTGTGTTCTACTTTTAGCTAATTGGAAAATAAGCGCTTTTTTATCTCTCATATTTAGATATGGAGATTTAATCCACTCTGGCAGGTTTATCTTAGCAAAAACCCGCAATTTGTTTATAAGAGGTGCCGGTAGGTAGAGTTTTTATACATAGCCAAGCTTGTGTTTCCCCCAGTTTCCATGAGCTAAAATAATAACTATAACTACTTCATAGTTTTTTTTAATAATAAATGTTCACAAGAAATCCATGAAGCTTATTTGCTAAAATATGAAAATTGCTGCTTTAAAGGCTACATCTCATTCTTTTTCCAATAAAGAAATCCCATAAATAAAGATAAAAGCAACTACTATGATTGCTTTAGGAAGGATCAGTCAACCTTTCTTAAGACTTTTTAATTCTAATTCATTTCTTTCCTCCGTGTGTCCTGCCTGCGGCGCTCCACAGGGCTGCAGATCATCCTGCCGGGCTATTTACGGAGCCGCTTCGTTCAGGCAGCTCTCAACTACGTTGGCTGCAAATCTGAGGGCCAGTTTGTTTGCCAGAACAGTGACTGCTGGTGTGAGTGCAGCGTGGACTTCCCACAGTGTAACTGTCCTCACTCTGACCTGGCCACTCTGGAAAACAACCTGCTGCGCATCAGGGATGCATGGAGGCTGACCTACAAGGAGTTTGAGGAATCTGGTGAGTCACAAATGAATTCACTATGACCCTTCAAAATGGGACTTGAAAATGTCAGCTTGAAAATTGCTTTCACAAAAAAAAAAAAAAAAAAAAAAAAAAAAAAAAAAACAAAAAAGGGGGAAAATTGGCTTTTAAAAATCCCCTAAAAATA
>VUQK01008153.1:25379-50565 GCA_015106715.1 Bujurquina vittata | reverse complement strand
GACTTAAAAATGTCAGCTTAAAAATTGCTTTAAAAAAAAAAAAAAAAAAAAAAAGAAAGAAAAAACAATAACAACACAGGTGGAACATTGGCTTTTAAAATCTCCCTCAGACGTACAGGCGTTGGGACTAAGGTCATTTTTTTCCTCAAGAACAAATCATTTAAAAGTTGAATTTCAGAGCTAAAACACAAGTCTTGTTTTATGTTCTAAATGCATTCTAGGCTGTCAAACTCTGGCAGTTGCCAGACTCCAAATCAAGAGGCCTGTCAGTCATTGTGTCAAATCAAATGATGGCTTTGATGCCCCTCAAGTTGCTCAGGGCTGCTTTTAGTGTGTTTTTCACTCTCTTTTCTTTTTTAAATCCATCTGTCCTCATCAAAGTGCTGCGAAGATCAAAAGATGTACAGGAAATATCACACATGCTTTAAAAAAAATCTGTACTAGAAACAAAGTCTGCAAATAGTCTCGCAAGCAACCCCTAAATCCACCACATGCTGTTTTAACATAGGAAACAAGATATTATTTGACCAGTGATCTCCAGAGTTCCTGATGTAGACAACTGCTGGTACTTTCAGACAGAGCCAGGCTAATTGTTTCCTATTAAATTGACCCCCCTTTTACAATTACTGCCAGTAATTCAATGTAATACTAATTTCCAAACACAATGGGGGAAAACAGCATATGAAACATAACTGAACTGCTTGGTGATTCTCAGCTCTGTGCACACAAAAAAAAGTATCTATGTAAATAAATGAACCAGCTATGGCACAAAACCTGGCCTCTGTCCAAGCACGTAATAATGTGTTGGGTTTTTTTTTTTCCAGGCAGTGCTTTAATTACCATAAACACAAAACCATTGCAGAGAAAGTTGGTAGCTCAGACTGACATTTACCCCACAGTTACACAGATATGTGCAGCAAACACGTCAGGAGTGGCTTTAAAAACACAAAGCTTGCTGTATTGCAGCACAACAACCCACGGTGCAGTAGGTTATTCAGATGTTTAAAGAAAGTTATGGCGCAGCTTTGTTGCCTGTGATGTCGACACTGAGTGCATTGGGTTTGTGTTTCTTTGTGTATTTTAGATGAAAAAGAGCACATAAACGGAATGGCAGAGAGGATGCGCTGCAGTCACGTGTGGCTCTGTATGCAAATCCTTTCGTACTACTGAGAGGCGACACAGTTCAGGATATAAGTTTCCTCCGGCATCAGAAAGCATCAAGGAAGTTTAATCGGGAACGCCGTTCATTCCTGTTAACATGTCAAAATGTGCTTTCATATTAATAATGTCAGGAACAGCAATTTCTCTAATAAGACTTGTTGCCTTAAAGGTATACAGCGACTTATTCTGACAACAGGTGTGACAGAATATGAAAGTCATTTGTTCCCTCCTTTAAAAAACCCATAGAAGATCAAAACATGTTGCACTGTTATTTCTCCTTTTTTAGTTATTTGATTTTTGGGGACAAACAATGAGGAATAGATGTTTTTTTTTAAATAATGTTACCCTGCAGCTTATGGCCACAGGCAAGGTTTACTTATTCATGTTCTGCTTCCTACCAGAGGAGTTCCAAAGCTTTGTTGGGAACCTGCCAGCCCATTTCGCTGTAAACACATCTGTCGTGGAGCACTTGTGGAGGACGGATGCCAGCCTCCTACAGCGCTACAGGCAGCTGGAGACCAGTAGTAACCAGCTTCTCACCAAAGCGCGCCGCATCACTAACAAGCTCTTCAGCCTCAGCAAAAGGTGCCGAAAACAGCCGAAAGTAATCCAGCAGAGGCCCAGGTAAGACGCGAAGAAGGAGCAAGAGGGAGGAATATTTATACTGCAGCCTGTTAAGCCAAGGTGCTCCTCAAAACTTATAATTATAAGAATGATTTATGCACCAGGCGTTGAAAGAAAGCAGCAGAGCGAGACGGTACTTATTAGAAGGCACTTGAGGAAAAGTAGTTGTGGAGTGAGGTGAAAAGTGCTGACAGGAGTGAAGCCGCCTCTCTGCTCCAGCCTCTGAAAGGCAAACGGATTCACAGCTGGTCAAACAGACACGTTTCACTGTCGGCAGGTTCAAACGGCAGCACAATAAATCCAACGCTTTAAAAGCTCTCATCTAATTTTTCTTTTTGTCAGAACCTGTGGGCAGTAATACAGTTGGCTTATATATAATTCCTATATATATATTATATATATATATTTTACTGTTACAGCTGCTGTATCAGCAGCAGTCCCACTTTGGATGGTCTATTTGAGCAGCCTATCAGAGACCCCGATGGTCATAACTTAAGTCAGATTTATGCCTCTCCCATGAACACTCTGTGTTGATAGCTATTTCTGGCAGGGAAATTAACTAAATGACACAATCCATCAGTGTACTACTCAAACACAGACACTGTCTCCTCAGTCCACAATCCAATTACACTCTTTATCAGACTCCTTCTGCTCATAAAAAAGAAATTCAATAGCAGTTTAGGATAACCGGGGAGGTCATTTGTGTGTGTGTGTGTGTGTGTGTGTGTGTGTGTGTGTGTGCGTGTGTGTGTGTGTGTGTGTGTGTGTGTGTGTGTGTGTCTATGTGTCTGTGTGTGTCCCTGTGGAAAAAATGTTTTCACTCAGTATAATTACAACACTGTTTTCAAAGTTTGGAGTACGAAACTATTAAAATTTAAATGAAACATCATGCACTGAAAATCACTGAAAGCCTACATTTAATTGAAAATTAGATTAAAAAAAATGTATTCTCATTGTAAATTTGAAGGAAGGAAACTTCAAAAGGAATCTTCATTTCAGAGTTGCATTGTTTCTTCTTTTTAAAGTAACCTTGTGGAACGAGCAGTTCAGTTCAAGGCCTCCTTTATTGCGTTTTTCTTTTTTTTGTTTGTTTCAGTCACCTGGAACACTTCAGCACCCAGACCCTTTATACTACGGTGCCATGTAGGACAGAGTTTGGCATTATCATGCTGGAATAAGCAAGATATTCCCTGGAACAGATTACAGCATCAGTTGCTCCAAACTCTGCACATAGCATTCACAATCAAAGGTAGTTTCACGTCGTCACCTTGTTAAAATAATGGCCTAAGTCTTTTTATTTTTCAGGGTTTTCAGAGAAGACAGAAAAACCCATTATTTTAACATAACATGTTATTTATTTTAACAAGGTGACGAGATGTGCACTGTGGCCTGTGCAGGCCACAGTTGTAAATAAGAAACTGTTCTTAATCTGTTTGCCTGGTTAAATAAAGGTTTAAATTAAATTAAAAAAGTTTACTTACAGTTCAATATGCCGTGAGCAGCCGCGAACCTCTGTAGCTTTGTGGAAACTAACTTTTGAACTGTGGGCTCATTAAAATTTTCATCAGTCAGACCACAGGAGAGTTGGGTTCAAATCCATCTTACATTAACCTGGACTGAGAAAAGGTGGAAACTACAACTTTATTGCAATTTTATTGTGCCGTTCCAATTTTTTGTAACTGTGACCTGCCGTCTTTCTAAGACCTGTTATTGACAGCATATACAAACAAAAATAAACTCTACGCTAAGTTACAGGAGCTTCTCTCACTGAAACGACTGAAAATGAAGTGCTCTGTAAAGTGTCTCATCGGGGACAAATAGTTTCATGAAAATGAGTTGCTGAACACCCACCTTTCTTTTCCCTTACCAAACAAAGGTGCAACAGATTTATATAACAAACGAATGTCAGGTACTTGCATAATTTTCCTGTGCGTGTTTGTGTGGGGGTGGATGTGTGTGTGTGTGTATATAATATAGTTTATAATTTCACCAGATAACAGGACATTGACGCTTTTCTTTCTGGTTAGCTTTAGCTTTAGCCACTTTGTCTTTGTTGGCTTCTTTAATGTGTCCATGTCCAGTCGGGTGAAGGTGATTTAAGTGTTTGATTAGGTTTGCTCTTATAAACCATTTTGTAGAGAAAGGAGCTTCCATGTTGCTCGTACTCTGAATTCCATGATAACAGCATGTTAGTGCGGCTGTGCATGCGTGCTTAATTATTTGGCTGCTCCACCGTGCGCGTGTTGCTCATCATCAGATGGCTGACTGGGCGGTCATCAGTCCGGGCTGAGAATCCTAAAAGTTGGCCAATCCCTGTCCCCAGTGAACTGATATTCTAAATAACTTATATTTTTGCTCACTGAATCATTTTTGGAGTTCCCCTGAATGCCTGAAGATCACAGTCATTCAGGACTTATCACTTATATAAAAAGATTTGTTCAGTTCCCCCAAATCTTTTAAAGACATTATTTATCCTAAATTTCCAAACTCATGCTGTGAGACACAAAAAAATTGGGTTCTTTGAAAAACATTCCTAACTTCCTATATTTCAAAAAGTAGCATAAACTTGAGATAGAAATAATAGCAGCATGGGTCTATACCACAGAATGAGAATTCAGCAAATTACAATATTCATTGTGATCTGATTTTCTTTTTCTTTTTTTTTTTTCGTGACTCCAGCTGAGCCTGAGTTTGGCTCAATTTGTTTTTGCCTCACATCAAAACAACACATTGTTTGTGGAAAGCTGGATTAATCTTCTTAGGCAAAACATTTTCTTTGTTGTATAATCACAAAAACATGAAAAAGATGCAAAGTGACAAAGACAAATGAGTTATTATATAATAGCCAATACAGCAGCATCCCCAAAGCTGTACTGAAACACTTGTTGTCTCTCCCTCAGGCCTCTGCAATTCTGGTTGAGCTACGCTCTCTCCATCTTGTACTGCAGTGAGAACAATCAGGTTGGTGTTTACAGTGATGAGAGCCGCAGCTGCTCCTGCCCCTACAGCCATCCACCTTGCCAGGGCCCAATTCCCTGCTATGTGGGCGACGGTCCCCGCTGTGCCTCATGTTCCACCGAGAACCGAACTCGATGTTCCAGCTGTAACCCCGGCTTTACGCTTACCCAGGGGGTCTGCCGGTCAGCTGTGCCCGACCCTACGGACCCCTATCTGGGCTTGGAGAGTGACAGAGATCTGCAGGATCTGGAGCTGCGCTATCTGCTCCAGCGGCATGACCCGCGTATCGCCCTGCACGGCGTGTTTGTGAGCAACGACGTGCGCGTAAACACTTGGTTTGATCCCTCCTGGAGGAAAAGAATGCTGCTCACCCTCAAGAGCAACCGGGTCAAATCCAACCGTGTTCACATGCTCCTTGGACTCACCTTACAATTTTGTCTCACCAGAAACAGCACTCTTGAGCCAGCGCTGTCACTGTTTGTGAATCCCTTTGGGGGCAGCCATTCAGAGAGCTGGACCATGCCGATAGGTCAGCACGGATACCCTGACTGGGAGCGGACCAAGCTCGATATCCCCTTGGACTGCTATAATTGGACGTTGACTCTAGGAAACAGATGGAAGAGCTTTTTTGAGACAGTTCATTTCTACCTGAGGAGTAATAGCAGGGACCCTGTGGGAGTGACAGGAGGAAACAGGAACATGACACTGTACTATGAGTCTCTGGAGGAAGCAGAGCCTTCCAACAACATCGGCTACATGAAGGTGAACAGCATGCAGCTGTTTGGTTACAGCGTGCACTTTGACCCCGAGGCGATCCAGGACTTGATTCTGCAGATAGACTACCCATACACTCAGGGATCACAGGACTCAGCCCTGCTGCAGCTGGTGGAGCTGCGCTACAGGGTTAACCGCCTCTCGCCTCCGGGGGCCCCTCATGTGGATCTGTTCGCCTGTCTGCTCCGCCACAGACTCAAACTGTCCAGTGCAGACGTGACCAGGATACTCACTGCCCTGCAAACTTTCAGTGCCAGACAACCAAACTACATGGAGTACGAGGCAAATAAACTGTGTAGTTAATAGCCTCCATTTGATGTTTTGTACTATTTCCTTGCCACAAACAGGCCTGTATCCATTGTCAGCTGGATCAGTTTGCATCAAGTGTGTGGTTTGTTGTCCAAGACTGTGCTGTACATACACAATGTGCAATTAAATTCAGTGTTTTTACAATATTTTTGGTGTTGTTTTATGGACTTAAAGCTCCAGAAAATTACTTAATAAAGAAAATTCCATTTAAAATCTCCCAAAATACATTCTTAATTTTTTTTTTTAGCACTGATAGTTTGAAACTCATGAAAACTGCTTTATCAGGACATGATTGAATCATTTTTACACAGAAATATCCTCACAGCCTTCTTTGCTTGGCTTACAGTTTTAACCTCAATCCCAGTAGAGAGTGATGTGTGCTGTGTCGTTTTTGCCCATCTGGAGCCTCAGAACACAAGGTCTCCATTCTCCATTCAGGGAACAGCGTTAGCACAGATTACTAAGTATATAGTGAAAGAAGGGGGAGGTTGGGAGTAGCCTTCCTCTGTTTCGCTGCTGTCCCCATATGCCATTCACAGTTACTGTGATAGATGAGCCATGGTGCCGCAGAGACATGCCCAGCATCAAACAACAGTAAGCAAGGTGTCAGTGACAAGGATAGTACTCTCACCCTGTGCCAGAGCAAGGTGGACCCTCACAAGTGTGACTCTGGCCAAAAGGGAAATCAGCTTTAATCCCCCGAGGGCTGAGCCACAGGCTAGCAGCATGGAGCGGCTTTGATTAGACGAGCATCTAAAGAGCTAGTAGCAAAGACGCAGCTTCATCAGGATTCACCAGACATGTTGCTCCCAAGATTAAAGCCAGGCACAATTTGCTCTGATGCTGTCATTCAGAATGAATGTGAACGAGGTAGCTGATGGATTTTTGATTGTGAGATGAGGTGCTGAGCATACTACAACTATCACTGCCCTACTATCATTCATGTTATGATGTATCATGCTGCAGTGTTACGGGGAATAAGCCCTTTTTTTCACTTTACATGGCAAAGAATTGAGTGGCAAAGCTTAAACATGTGCTCAAGGCACTGATTTCATTACTTGTTTTAGCATCTTCCATTGGCTGCCTTTGAGCTTAAACATTGATTTTTGCAATTTTGAGGCACAGCTTTATTGTCTGCAGGCTGTCATTTTGTTACTGAGCCATCAGGCCTCACGGGCTGTGGTATTGGCTAGTTTATGTTAAAAACCTGCCTTTAAGAATGACCCACTTACAATCCAGTCTTTTTCTCATCCTCTCATTTTAGAATTTAAAAGCTTTTTATGTGCGCGAGTTTGTTTTAGCAGTAATTTAATATGCCAAAGCTGCGCTGTGTTTCAACTGGCTGCAGGGAAAAGGTTGTGTGAAGAAAATACTATTCTGGACCTCATCCAGGCAAGAGTTAATTCCTTGGGTTGAATAGTGAGCATCTGGTGTGATTTTTAAAATCTTTTGAACAAGAAAAAACTGCATCTGGGTGTAAATATGTGGTGTAGTGTTATTGGAAGCAGTCCAGGGTACCTTTGGGGTAAGTTTGAAGAAGAAATAAAACACAGAACGGAGCGTTTTGTTGTTCTAGGCTCAGATTAGGGAGGCAGGTTTTGATTTTAACTTCTTAACCTTGACCTTGAGGTGAGTTTGAAAAAGTTTCTGCTTAATTTTGCTTCAGTTTGATTCAAAGTTCTTCATCATCCTCAACCAAATATCTGTCAGAAGCAGAGATAAAAATAGTTGCTGCATTAGTGTTTTCTAATGGAAAGCAGAAAATTAAAGGTTACATTAACAGGAAAACCTAAGTGCTCAGCCCCAAAGCGTTTGAGCAAACCTTTTAAGAGCTTCAGAATAAAACGTCAGGATTATATACAAAGAAAGGGCCACAACCAAGGATTCAGAATAAGAGTTATAGTACACCCATTAAAGGAATAGTGCAACTATTACATAACAGATATCTTTGGAAAATAAACTTTCTTGAGTTAAAAGACTGATACAAATCTCACTGCTGGCACAATAAATATGAAACTACAGTTAGGAGAGGGAATGTTTTTACCACAAACTTTAAGCTAACATAATATTTGTATGCTTTTATCTTTGCAGGTATTAAAATTCAGGTGATGATGTTAACTAGCTTGTTTTTAACTAGTGTTAAATTTAGGGTTGGGTGGCTTTAGCTCAGGTGGTCAAGAAGGTCACCCACTAATTAGAAGGTTCAGTCTCTCAGATTCAATCCCTGGCTGCTCCAGCCTGCATGCCAAAGTATCCTTGGGCAAGATACTGAACCCCGAGTTGCTCTCTGATGTGTTCATTGGCTTGTGAATGTTAGAACGCATTTAGGTGTAGAAAAAAGTGCTGGTGTGCATGAGGCGTGTTGTATGAAGAACGCTGTATAAAAACCATTCCATTTACTGCACAGTGTTTTTAATGCCAGTAGATGGATCTACTGGCATTAAAAGCAACCACCTTGGGGTTGCTTTGGTCGCAAACAGATCCTTGGCCACCTGTACTTTGCATAGGAGACACCAACTTGACTGCAAAGACTTGTTAACTGCTAGCTGAGCTGTAGTAAATCCGTAAAGGAAAAATGTTCACGTTCAGAGGAAGTGTGCCTCAGCCAACACAAAAAGTGTAACTTTGAATTTGGTCTCCATTTCTGATTTGTGTCGCACTTTTCACTGTTTCACTGCTGCTCAGGGAGTAGCTGACGAGTGTTTATAGACATTATAGGCATGTTTTGTGCAAACTACAGGAAACTGTGGCTACCTGCTAGCAAACAAAGCAATCACGAGCAGGTTTTTGCCAGCCTGTCAGGGAATGCACGTTTCTCCCTTTTCACCAGGGGTTTCCAGAGGGTCAATAACTGCTCTCCTGGCCTGTGTGGCATGTGTGCTTGGGGCCTTAATTACTTGACCCTACATCGTCACCATGATTGTCACACTTCCACAATAGTGGACAGGTTAAAGTCATACAGTCAGGGGTCACATGCCTGCAAAACCTCAAAATGGTCATTTCTCTTCTATTTAGTTTGGAAGAACAAAATAAATAACCAGTTGTGTTTTTTAGCTTCAATGATCTGTGATGTGTGAATATCCTTTCATTTCTTGAGACTACTGTGACCTGGATGACTGAGAACCTGCACACATCCTTTTACTACAACTTGCTTTTTAAAAAAATGATACTCGTACTTTTGCCTGCATGCAATATTTAACGTCCTTTTAGTTAAGTCAATAATTCAAAGTTAATAAAATATACCAAGAGGGCAACAAGCTGCTTTTACATCTGAATAGACCTGAAACTATAATGATAAAAATCATTATTTTAAAATGCCAACAATTAGATTGCAACAGTACGAGGCCTGATCAGTTTATGCTCCTACTGGTGTGTAATAGGCCGTGTCTGCTGTCCACCAGGAGCATGATGTTTGAGGGGAACAGGATGCTGTGTTGCACAGACTTGACCCAGATCCAGTAATACATCCTGTGTGTTAGTTTTGCAGATTTAGTTCATCTCACTGATGTTTTGATTTGGCTTTGATTGGAGGTGCTCAGCACGCCCTGAGGTAAGTTTCTTTCCTTTTTAAAAAATTCTCTATTCAACGCTTTAAAATAGTGTTAATGTGCTTGACCCTTAAATACGTTTTGCAGGCACATTAATGCTATTGACTTCCGTTCCACTTGCAGAGATTTATGCATTAATAATAAGTCAAACTACCTATCAGAATACAATTTACAAGACCCTCTCTTTATCTGGATATTTCAACCTTTATTTGCATATATCTTCATCTGCTAATGGGTTCTGGGTCAGTTTTTCTACTGCTCAAAGCAAAGCGGTTAGAGTGGTGGGATGCTGGGATAAAGAAAATGTACACACTTACTTTGAGAGGTTTTGTCTGTGGGAAGGGCGTGAATGCAAGCCGCTATGCTCACATACAGAGGGGCAGAGGCTGAGTGATATGCGAGAGCTTTGGGTTGGCAGCCTAGTGGGCCTCAGAGGAAACATGAGTTAGACTAATGTGTGTGTCTGTTTAACAAGCATGCTGGTGATGGGAGGCAGGGGCTCAGTGAAGGGAAGAGTTTATGGAGAGGACGACCCCATGGGAGGTATCAGGAATAATAGCTGACGATATGTCAGGAGCAGCCCAGACAGTTTGCTTTAAAAGCCAAGAGGGATCATTCCTTGAAAACTAAATGTAGATTGTCAAATTTTTTGAGTCCTTTATGGGAAAACAGCAAGCAGAGGAGCAAGAAACAGGTTATTGATCACTATATTTCAATTTAGGGTCATTTCTCTCATTTGTTTGTGTTTTTGTGTCTTAATTGCAAAACCCTTGCTGGGTTTTATATCTTTAAACAGGCTGCTTAGTGAATGCGATTGTTTGCTTTGTGTCTTTACGGTATAACCACAGGTGCTATTAGTATTTAGTAATAAATCCTTTAGTCTAAGGTGATGTGGGTGGCCAGTGGGGATATTCATATAACTTTACTCCCTTTCACTTGAAATTCTGTGTACTGAGAGCTATTAAAACCCCATTCAATTAGCATAAGGACATGTTAATTTAGAAAATTAAGAGTGGGGCTATGCTCTGCCAGCAGTAATAAGGGGCCTAATGTAGACTGGAATAATGATAAGACATCAAATAATGTGACGCCAATCCAGCAATGTAATAAGGCTCTTGAAAAACCAAACGAGATCAGACACGCTAATGTTTGAATGTGGTGCCAGGGCTTATAAAGATATGAAATACAGCCTCTCTAAACTGCACCCCAACATCAGCATTGTTTTAGCGTTTGACTGATGGCTGTTTAACGCAATACTGACGTTTTCAGACTGAAGTGACACTGTCAGCAGTGCATTATTAAAAATGTGCCTATTTTCATGTCAAAAGTAGCAACTATTAAGTGTTTCCCTTAGCATCTTACTTGTGACAGGGCGGAACATCCTCTCAATCAGCATGAACTGTGGACCACCATTTGACACTAAAAATAAAACAGAAAGCCGCCGAGGCTGATGGACCGATGAAATGCTGTCAGTCAGGCGGGCTCACAAATGCTCTAGTAAGTGGGAACTTTGAGATACAGGGAGTACTTATGTGAGGAAAAAAGGTTAGAAAAAATCATGACTTGTCTTTGCAACAAAATAACCATTGCCTTCAGTTTTTATCAAACTGAACACTGCGGAAGGGAGAAAGCATCATAAAATATGTAAAAGACACAATAATGTCAGCGAGAAAATGACTGTCTGCAGAACAAAAAAAGAAAAGGTTTGTTTTGCTACTTGGAATATTGTCCACTGCGCGATAAAACAAAATGAAGTTACTGATTAGAACCTTCAGCATATATCAGACCTGGCTATTGGTTTCCCACTATCAGCTATAATCAGTATCATCATCTTATTTCATTTTGAGAGCCATGTGCTGCACAATGAAATGTTGAGGATCGCTTCCTTACCAAGATTAACAACAACAGAGGCTTTTGGATTTACATAGTCTGTTTATAATGAGTAGTGCTGGTGAGTCTCCTCTACACACACACACACACACCCCATACAAAGCAACCAGAAGGTTGCAATTCTTCACCCGAATCTCTCATTATTGCCGCAGCACTAATGACGCAGTGAGGATCAAGGTGCTGTATGGAGATGAAAGAGGAGATGCAAAGGATTTACAATGCTTCCAAGATCACTGATAAAGCACAGCGTAAACAAAACTTTGCCTGGGGTTCGCTCCACCAGGGAGTTGGGATTTAGTCTCCTGATTCAGCGTCATCCTTTTTAAACTCGCGGCATTAGCGAGGCAGAGAGCAGAAATCCTGATGAGGCCCACTAGAGCTCCAAGCTGCAACATTTGAAGAGAACCGCTCAGTTTGGATTTTTCAGGGCTCATTCACAGGCACTGTATGTTCTCTGTACTCATTATCCTGCTGCTCGTAGAAACCTTAATGTTTCCCCTAAGTGGCTCTAGAGCAGAACATACTGTATAATAGTCCATTAATCAGCAGCTTGGGACAATGTGTCAGCTTGGAACTTGAGGATCCTTGAAGTGCAATCATACTTAATGATAATCCTCAAGGCCATTTTCATATGCTTCCAAGGCCCCTATGTGCATGTAACTGAACAACCGTGATAGCAACCCTCTTTGTTTTTCTGTGTGAATGACATACAGTAAAGTGAGGCAGATGTGCAATGTGCAGTAAGTTGCTGGATAATGTTTCATCATCTCCGAAGTTGCTATCTTCACTGAGATCTTGAGCAGTTTCCCCGTTCAAATGTTTACCCCCCACAACTTCCCAGAAGCATTATGTAAGCTGCTTTAATTATAAATAGACACACTTTCTTTTTCTTAAGGGAATAATATAATTACATTAAAGTCCACTTAATGTAGCCACAACATTTATGAAATTTGTGTCCCGATGCCAGTGCAGCCGACGCTCTTCCTGTTAACAGTTATATGAAGCTGCGTCAGCCGCAGCCCACATTTGTCCCAAATGGTGACTTGAATTGACTGCCTCATATATTCATTGTTATTAATATTTCAAATCATAAACAAACAATTAGTTGTGTTCATTTATTCAGCAGTGTTGGGTGACACCTCTGAGGCTGGCAGCACTTGCAGCACTCCTACATCACATTAATCAAACTGAGGCTGACTCGTGCAGAAACAGGCATCTGGAGACCGTTTTGCGATTAACAGCGAATGCGTTCTCGTATAAAAGCACTCAGAATCAGCACTTCCAGCCCTGCTGGGACTTCTGGAAAGCAGAAGCTGCCATAACTGGACAAACAGCAATCTCACAGCCAGGGAATCCTGTGGCCAATTATTGAGGGGAAACTGCCCTTTTCACGGTCAGCTCAAAAAACCTCCGCTGGATGTGATAATTATGTCCCTAAATCACAAGCCATTAATCTCTCCAAATCCAATTCACCAGCAGAATAAATAAGCAGATCAAGATGTGGACTGTTGATTCCTGAGAGTAGATTTATATGTCTGTCACTGTAATAATGACTGTTATGGTAAATCCAGGCCAGTCTTGGAGCAGAGGTGAACAGGGTGAAGTCACAATACTGATGACTAAGCCAATGACTAAGCTCACCTCGAGTGAAAATAAACCACCTACCTAAATGCCCTTTGAAAGTTGCGGTGTCTTCCCTCACTAAGCTGTCTCTTCAATTAAGGACTTTAGTAGGTTGTCTGTGCAGAAGCAGCAGCAGCAGTCAGCTTAAGTGGGTCACAGTAAATCCAGTCAGGTGGTCCGAGCACTTCATGTCTTTTTCGCTTGTATACCAAGTAAGGCCACTGAGCTTTAGTTCAGCTGCACATTGACTCACAAAAAAGGCTCACACACACGGGCTCTGATGGAAGCAGGCGTCTATTTTCCTTAACATCGTAGCTTTTTAGAGAAAAATGTGAAAATGCAGAAAAGGCTGATCAGCTATCTGCTGCTGTGTGAAGCTGGGATCTCGCTGCATGCTGAATGGTAAAGTCTATAACTGTTAGACAAAAGACATTTGCACTGAAAATGATTTTCAACTTGACTCAGCCCAAGCTTTTACAGTATGTGTGAAAGAGGTGGGATACACCCTGAACAGTCTATTGCAGGGCTAACACAGAGAGAGAAAGAGACAACCATTCACTCTCACTCCCACACAATTATACACATATAGAGACCAAAAGAGGACTGAGAGACTGAAGGAAAATGGGTTTGTGCTGCGTTCTAAGACTTCTATTCGGTCCACGAGTACATGGTTTGCTGCCCTAACGTTTTGCTGGTTGGGAAAATGAAAAAGAAATGGAACTGTAAATAAAAAATCTCTTTAGATTATACATGAGTACACTTTCAGTACAAACTGTTCTCATACCCAGAGCATTAAATACAGTTCTTTTGTCAAAGCTGCTGGCCTCTCCAAAGTACGCCCAAGGTGTCTTTCAGTATTCTTATTTTGATGGACCAAAGGCTGCTACACTGGACATCAAGAGCAATGGCTCCTGCTTGGAAAATCAAAGTCTACAGAAGACAGGAAGAGGTTGAAGACCATCAACCAGGAGAGCTTTGTCACAGTTAAGTTTAGATACAAAAATGTTTGGTTTGGTTTAGGAAACGATGGCTTGGGTTAAAATATGCCCATTCACATATTAACCTGCACACTGAACACTTTCAGTTAAGGGTAGCCAATGCGTTTAAAGGTGATGCTAAGGGCTGCTGAGCAGGAGTCCGCACGTGATGCCAAACTGGTGAAGGTCACAGCACAAATCTCTGGGAAGTCAGCAGCTTTGCCATAATGTCAGAATCTAACGCCTTGGGAAAGAGGACAGTCTTGCTAGTATGGTAACATTTCCTAATTAGCCATGAGCTCAAAGTGCACCTGGGGCTGATGGGAACACCTTTAGATACAAAGCAAATGGCTACTTTTAGCTGCTCCTTTATTCACCACAGCAGGTAGCGCCACATATTTGACTATACCAGATACCCTTCCTGATGCAACCCCTCAAGGGATCGGCGTTTTATCCCCGGACTGAAGCAGGGTTCTTTCGCTTGCAAGGTCAATGTCATAACCAGGACACTATGAAGCCACTGTTGGATACAAAGGAATATAGTTTTTAAAAAAAGGTGAAGAAATAAAGGTTAATCGATGAATAGAGTCATACATCTCATTTCATAGCAAATCAAAGGCACAAGTGTTAATTTTACAAGGTGAATCCATAGTTATGTAGACCCAGAGACGTTTCACTGGAGGTTGTTTTTTTGGACTCGCTGATGGCGCTAAATGAAAAGTTAAGGGATCACCAAATTTAGTAGGATTCTGCCTGTGGGAATGATGAATATTCATCCATGGCAATCCAGCCAATAATTTCAGAGATGTTTCACTTAGAAATGTAAATATCCTCATGGTAGCGCCGAGGCGATCACTGAAATAGCTACATTTCCTCCTCTAGGGGAGTCTGGGGAATCCATCCGATAGTTCTTGAGATATTTCAGTCGTTACTAAAGTGATGCACCAACAGAGTCACACTGCCAGCCCTGGAGCCACACTGCTGGCATGGCTACTAAAAATACAGCTGAGTTGATCTAACTTGACTTGAACTGTGACCAAAAGAAATCAGAAGAATGAAACCGCCTTCCCTTTCGATATTTTCAGCTTTCCAAACATACAAGAAGCTTTAGCTTGCCGCATTGCTTTCTGTCACCCTGATGAGTAACTCTTATAGCATGCCCGTGCCCTTGTTATGTTATGTTGTAAGCCTGCCATTCCGAGCTTTCACTTTTAATTTCCACACACATTCATCAGGCACAATAACGAGGCTAATTTTCAGGGTAAATAATTGTCACCTGCTTGTGTTCCTCACAGTGGTAGTCTTTAATGACTCCTCACTCTGCTTCCAAACACTGCAGGAACTGAAAAGTGGGAAAGCGCGAGTATATTCTTTGAAAGTGAAACGTGTCTTTCCTCTCTGCAGGTAAATGCCTCTGTGCTATGAGCATGCACATTTTTCAGATGACGATGATGAAAGAGCAGTTCAAGTCTGCCTGAAGATGAAAGAGATGTCTGTGCTCCTCTCTGGATTCATTACTCTCAATTCAGGTGTCTTTTGCACACTCCTCTCCTTTACCTTCCTTCCACCTTTCCAGCCCTTCCACTCAGCTGTCAGATCCCACTCTCCGTGGCTCAATGAAGTCATCTTCACCCACAGATGGGATCGCAATGATGCTCAGAGGGCTTTGATCGGCAAATTGAGACAAATCGGTTGAATTTCGAGGCTGCTGGATTGCATGCCCTGCACTAAATGGCCTCCTTGTAGCAAATCTCATCCTCATCGTTTAAAGATTTAACATACAAATGAATGAAAAATTCATGTCCACATACACATGCTAATACAGTGAAGGTCACATGTTTTGAATGCTTTCTTTCTTCATTATTTCACACCAACTGGAGGCATAAAATGGGATTTGCCACACACTTTATTTTCTCTTGCCGCTCCTGTTCTAAGATGGCCATGCTGAGTAAATTGGGCAAGGTAGATGGCTAGAGCTGCATGTTGTTCTCTTTTTGTTTGGGCTTTGTTTTGTTTTCTTGTTGTATTTCTTTTTTTTATGCCAAAATCTATCATTATATTCTCTTTCTAGATCTTCACAAGATCTAGGTTGGGTCGTCTCTGTAGATCTCTCGCAGAGAGGAATTTTTGATGAAAGCAATAGTGTATAAATAAATCTGACTTCCAGCAAAGATCAAAACAAGTTGAATGCCTGTTTTTTCGGCTCATATATATTTTGTAAACTCGTTGACTATACAATATTTAATTTGGCACTTCGGAGTTGACTTGTGCGAAGAAAGTGTGTTTTTCCGAAGAGGTTTCTGCAGGACTGTGAATCCGCACAACAGACAGCGTGACTTTGAAAATAATGGAGAGAGAAGGTATGGAGTACTTATTTCATTCCTTGTCTGTAGCGGTTGTTGTTGCTGCTGTGACAATATGACAGTGAAAACAAATTACAGGGAACAAGGCTCGGGAATGAGAGTCTACCTGATAGTCTAACCTGACATTGTTGCACCGTTAGTCAGCCTGACTGACTATCTGACACAGCTGATAACCTCGTGGCTTTTCTGTGTGTCAGTGGCTGCCCTGCTCATGTGGCCTACGTGGCACGAGAAGAGAAGAGAAGAGAAGAGAAGAGAAGAGAAGAGAAGAGAAGAGAAGAGAAGAGAAGAGAAGAGAAGAGAAGAGAAGAGAAGAGAAGAGAAGAGAAGAGAAGAGAAGAGAAGAGAAGAGAAGAGAAGAGAAGAATGCACAGGGTCTATTTCACAGATCATAAAGCATCAAAGACATGCAGGGTGACAAGCGACAGGTCTGACCAGAGACGTTGTCCTAAATCGCCCAGAAGATGGAGTGATCTACGAATAATATCTTAAATTCTGTGGCTGGGCTGCGCCGCTTGATGCATTGAATGAGATGAATGAAAGTCAAGGGAATAATGCATTTTGTGGGGTGATGGACTGTGTAAATGGTGAGAATGAATCCCACTGAACCTGATAAAATGGCTCACACAGTGGCCGTACTGTACAGAGAGGTTATAATGCATAAACTGTCACCTCTCCTAGGTTAATCTAAAAGGTTTCTTTCTTTTCTTTTGTGTTGTTTTAGTTCTTCCATGTAGCTGTGAAACTGCAGTTTCCATCAGTCTCCTGATAATCAAACTGAGCTCGGCCAGAGAAAGGTGTAACATCATATTTAAAGGCTGGCAAAAAAACCCCAAAACAAACAAAAGCAGACCAACACAGTGACCCTAAACCCGTTTAGCAGGTTACATAGACCAACATTAACATTCATCATCTAGGAACTAATGGTGCCAGCTTGCTGTCTGGTGCAGGACATGTAGCACACTCTGGGTTTTATCATATCTTGAGATTAACAGGTTGCAACAGATGCTGGTGAGATACATGAGATTAAATCATAATATTAAAGCTGATGAGATGAAAGGCTTAGCAGAGCTCAGGGGGAATTTCTCATGTCGCTTGCAAGCAGCGGCATATCTGCTTTTGCACTTCAATCTTTAATCTGCATTAATATGAACATATTTCTGTAGGTTTTTTATTGATACTTTGTAAGAGTCCACCACACCCAACCACATGACTCTCCATCTTCTGCCATCTCAGTCTTCCTGTTTGAGCTGCATTCTGCATGCCAGTCAGCTTTATCCTTTGGAATAATGAGAACTTTGTTTTAATTTCTTTCCTGTTCTGCTGATGCTGTGGTTTTGATTTTGTTTTATTGAGTTTTGGTCTTTGTTTTGAGTTTACTATTCCTAGGGGTCTCTTTAGTTGCTGATTTCTTCCCTCTGTCTCATCTGTCAGTTTGTGCCTAATGTGAAGTTTTTAGTGTTTTTGTCTTCTGATCATTTTCTCTTTTACGTTAGCGGATAGTTTTCTTTCACTTCTTGTGTTTTGCTGTGTTCTCCAGCCATCCTGATGGTTTTCACCGGTTAATTGTTTTCACCTGTGTTCCCCTGCCTCCGTCTCTGTATATAAATTCCTGTGTTCTCTTTTGTCGGTGCGCCTTGCCCTTGTTCACCCGTTTCACTTGCTCCATGTGTATGTTTCTTTTCCACATTTGGATTGTTTAAACAGCCATTAGAGCTCTCCTTGTTTTGGAATATTCTGCTTCCTGAATTTTGCATTTGGGTCTTCACCTCTGCACTCAACTTCACAACAGAAGCAAAATAGCAATTTGCTGGATATAATGTGTCCTTCATCATATTTGCATATTTTCCAGCTGAAAAAGCCAATAATCATAGTTTCACTTCCAACAGAGCCACAAAGTCGAGCTGCAATTTAAACTGATTTCCACAGTTCACAGTTGCTGTGCTCTGCAAGCCTCTTTGCAATCCACCTTCAACCTAGCTCCATGTTTCATCCTGAATGTAACTGATGTCTGTGCTGGGTGCCAGGCTCCTTCTGCTTCACTGCTCGCCTCCAGCTTTCCACATAAGGCAGGGAGGTTCCTGAACAGTCTTAATGCCAAATATGAAGAATTGCTTATAGAAATAACAATCTTCTTTTGGCTGAAATTTGATTATATGTGTGTTGCAGTTAGTAATAATTGAAGGATACTTTGTGTTTTAAATACTGCTTATCATTACCATGAACTGTATATCTTCTTTAACCAAGTAGCAGAGAAAAATGTGAAGACCATCATCTTTACTGCCATGGGATTAGTCAACGTACCACCCACAATATAGACATTATAGTTCTTTATTGTTGTATTCTTTATTTAAAAAAGGCACAGCAAATGCAGCAGCTTGCTGGCTGTTAGCAGGTCTTAGGGATTTATACATCCTCTGGGCCACAACTAACTTCCCTCAGACTGAGAAGCTATTTATAAAGCTAAAATGTTTAGTGAATAACCTCAGACTAAAAGTGAAGGAGTCCCAGCTTTTAAAATGACACTCTGTGTGCGTGCGTGCGTGCGTGCGTGCGTGCGTGCGTGCGCATGTGTGTGTGTGTGTGTGTGTGTGTGGTGTTGGCCAGTTGGGAGCTACTTCTAGCCTTATATTATGATCTTTTGTGAATGCATCCTCAGTGTGTTCAGAACACAGTCTCACAAAGCTAATAGTATGGCTGTCGACTATTAGTGTTGTGTCTCTTGTTCAGTAGACCTTGAGCAGTGAAGTTAGGGGCCATAAAATGCCCTTGTTTGTGTAGATTTACTAAAAATCACCTGACACAGAGAGGGCCTTTTCAGGTCATTTTCTATGTACAAGAAAATCCTTCACAAAAAGCGACCGGGGTTGGAACTGGTTTATTCTACAGAGGAATCAAATGCATGCTCACTTATGCGAACTATTTTAATTAAATGACTGGCTAGTAAAGTTAACATGCATATAACCTCTGCAAACCACATCAGGAAGCAGCTCTTATGTTTGTATCACAGTCGTGAGAGGTGTTTCCAAAATGACCCCGGTCTCTTAAGACATGTTATCCTCTATTACCACGACATTAGACTCACAGAAGGCATTCACTAGTGATTCCTAATTAAACACAATCAGTGCAGCCTAAGTCTTCATTCCTGTCTTGATAAGCCATAAGAGTTCTCTAGGGCAAAGTGAGCACTAACATGCAGTGTGGGGGGATTACGATTAGCTCTAAGCTGTGCTTTCTTCCCGCTGCCCTTGTTCGTCCTCGGCAGTCTGTCTTTAGTGGGCTCCAACTCCCAGTGAGCTAAACGAACATGCACTCATATCACCGATGTGGTTGTTAAAACTCTCCAGCGTTTTCATCTCACTCCAGCCTCAGAAATTGACAGTTTAAGCTGCACCACAGTGAACTGGCTCATATTTGGCGCTGCCCTCCATGAGTACCGTCACCATATGTTAATTTGACAACTGAAGGCTTGTTGAATTACTTAGGGGGGGTTGAACTACATCTATGTTTTATTACTGCTATGGCAGATGGTTAATGACCCTCAACAATGATAAAATATTTTATAATGATCAAACTCTAACAACTCCTGGCAGTGCTGCAATGAGATGGGTGGAAGGAGACAAATAATTTAACAGCCCTCTGTCTGTAGGAAGCTTAGAAACATTTTAAGTACATCATGAAGACAAAACCACTGAGGCTGCAACGGCCCTCACGTCACATGTTTCACTGTGAACTGAAATTTCTGTCGGTGCTCTTGACTGACAGCCTGAGACAGAACAATGTTTCGATGATGGGCCACAGCAGGTGCCGGTTTGGCTCACGGGGTTGAGCGGGCCACGAGGCTATCACAGAGGTTTGGCTTCGGCTTATAATCCTTCCACTATTTTTACCACTGCATTTAATAGCATAAATTCATTCATTATAGCAACATAAACGTGATAAATTTAGTGTTATACTTAATTCTCCCTGTTGAAAAAGGACTTCTTTGTTAGAGCTAATGGTCTTAGAGAACATGGTACTCTAAATAGCTCCCTCTCACTGAAAAGGCTATCAAAATCTCTTTGGAGGGAAAGAAAAATTACGTCAACGTATTTCATCTCCATTTATGAAATTACCCTTTTAGCTTAAGTGCTCTGATGAATTTGCTCAAAACTGAACATATTGCAGATGTATTTTTCATCTCTCTTGCTGCCCCATAACAAAAAATTTTCTCTTAGCATGTACAGAAAAGTGCTTGGATTTCTTCTTTTGAATGAGCGTTTCCAAACATTAAAAGCGGAAGGAAGTCTCCTGTGACCGTATTGTAAAGGGTCCAAACTTATACCAATCATTAAAACCACCTGGCCAGTTTTGCATATCTTTCCACCAAACCATGGGACCACCAGCATCTGGCACTGGTCTGTTCTTCAGGTCCTGATAGTTTAGTGGTCTGGCCTTTGTGGACTGGAGCTCTGGGTTCTTGATCAGATTGTGATGTGAGTTTGAAGCGCGGGTCAGTGCCTCAGGCTCTCTGAAATGTTCCCAGAGCAGTTTGTAAGCAGCACTTATAGAGGACACATGTTCTGCTGGAGGAGACCGCTGTCATTACCAATACCATTGGTCTGCAGCACATTTTTGATGGTTGGAATGGGACAAAGTGTAGCTCAGTTTTCTAGCAAACCACTGATTATAATGACATGGTCAGTGTTATTCCCCTTACTGCTCAGTGGTTTTAAGTAAACAAACATTTAGTGCCAAAAGTTTGTGTTTGTATGCCACCATAATGGATTTCAGGTCAAGCAATCAGTCTATGATTGAAGTTTGATTTAGCAGAAGTATTCCATTAACCGATTAGGAATTATGGACATTTTTGTATACAGTTCACTATTTTTAGAGGTTCAAAAGTAAAAGAATATTGACAGACAAGCTAAGATGCAAAAATCCTGAAGAAGGAGAGAAACCGCTTGTGATCTGAAACATACCACATTATCTGTTAAACATGGTGGAGGCAGTGTTATGGCATGGACATGTATGGCTGCCACTGGAACTGAGTCACTGGTGTTTATTGATGATGTACAGGGCTAAACTCTCTGCTCAGGCTCAGACTAATGCTTCAAAACTGATCAGACATTGGATCATGACCCAAAGCAAACTGCAGACGCAACCCAACAGTTTCTCAAGGCAAAGAAATGAGACATACTTTACTGGCCAACTCAGTCACCTGATTTCAACCCAACAGAGCAGCTTTTCACTCATTAAATACAAAACTGAAGGCACAGACACCTACAGGCAAGCAGCAGCTGACGGTGGCTGCAGGAAAGACCTGGCAGAGCTTATCAAGGGAGGAAACAGCATTTGGTGAGGTTTATGACTTGTAGATTTCAGACAGTCACTATCCACGAAGGATTTTCATCCAAGTATTAAAAACAATCCCTATATATGAAAATTATGTCACCTAACATGAACACCTAACGAGCATTCCAGAGTTTCAGCTAAATTCCAGAGTTTTAGCTTTAGTTTTAGCTGAAACTCTGGAATTCTATCAAATCTTGATTGTTTGATTTAAATGTGACTGTGGTGGTGCACAGAGGCAAAAACTATATCATAGTCCAAATATTTATTGACGTTTATTAATGTTGGCAGTGTGCAGAGTGTGCTCAGATGATCAAGCTCTTTGGTTCAGAGTTAAATATTAAAATAACATTTGTATGAACTGAATGAAAGTTTACACAGGCATTTATTGTCCACAGTACAATAGAGCCCAATGACTCTGGAGGGGGTTTCATTCTCAGTTACATGATTTTTCTGTCTCACCATCATCAGGCCGGAAAATTAAATTGTTTGCCAGCACTTCAGTTTATAACCTGTTTCCAAAGCGACGTTTCCACCTGCCTCAACTGTGTTTTGGAGTTAGCAAGTCAGCATGCTATAATACTACGATGGTGAAAATGGAAACCATCATATCCTCTAAACATCAGCATGTTGCAGTGTCATTGTGCGCGAGCTACCGTGCTGACATTAGCATTTATCTCGAAGCAACACTGTGCCACAGATACAGCTTGCACGACTGTCAATTCTTAATCTTCGGTCCAAACTGTGTGAATAGGCGCACCAGACTCAATATACAATGGTTCATGAAGGCCTAACAGAAAACCAACATTGATCTTTTTTACAGCAGAAATTCACAATTACAATTGTCAGTCATGGGGTGCCCGGATAATGTGATTCCAATAGATTTATAACAATCAGACAGAGAATCAGCTCAGGAGATTGAGTCATTTCACAGAGCAGGGGATAAATATCATTACAGCCTTAACTCCAGCCCTTATTTCCACTTCTCATTGCAAGAGAGAATACTGATTTAAGCTATCATCTTCAGACAGGTACTCTTATAGCAATCATCCATTCCCATTAGGCTTTAGTCACACCCACTGATCCAAGAAGACAAAAAGGTCTAGTAGAAAGCTACCCTATAGCACAGATGAGTTAAACCTCACTAAAATGTATTCAGAAAAACTGCCCATGCTAATGCACTTAAAGTATCCCTCTTTTGTTCATTCAGAGAGAAGAGAAACAGCACAGATACAATTGAAATTATTGGATTTCTTTAAACTAAAAACTGGCATACGTGATAAAATATGCTTACACATGCACAACTGCTCCCTGTGGATAACACATGAAAGCATTATAAACATTTTCCTTTGTTGTCTGCTGTGGAAATATGCAAGATAATGTGCTCCTTTGGGGGTGTGGGGGTGGGGGGGTGCAAGACAACAATGATGCACATTAGGGGGGTTTCTGCAGGATAAGGAAATGGATCAGGACAACAAAAAAACAGCATTTTCTCACCAGGTTCTGTTTGTTTTTGCTATCTACAGAAAATGGAGAACATATTCAAATAATGCACAACTACCATTTACGGTGTTTAAGACACATTGATTTGTTTGCAGGCATGCTCGCACACATGTGAAGCAGCACATCCCTTCAGGTTTGTGTGCTCATGCCTGGTATCCCTACTACTTGTATTGTAGTTCAAAGCAGTCTTCCGCTTTGACTTTGCCAAGTCTTTACGTATTAGCGACAAATACTGAATTCAACAGAGAAATATACATATTTTCTTTTCTTCAGCAGTCCTTTTTTATCGTGTCTGAACACTAAAACTGTGTAAGAAACTAACAGATTGTTGTTAATGTGAAAAGAGAGGGTGGTGCATAAATAAGAAGTGCTGCAGGATAATTAGGATGTGACGCAGCAGGGACGTGACTCTGCCTCCATCTGCTGGACAAATATTAAACTTCATAATAACTCAAGGTTATTTTCCTATTATTCCTAAACCTGAGCTATTTTGAAGAAGCTATAGCTTCAAAATATTTTTTAAAAGCAGATCTAATGATTCTAAAATGAAGGAAATCAGACAATATAATTTAATTCCCTTCTGTTTGGTTTGAACTCGTTGTGAGAGGTTGGAATTATTTGAAATTGTCACAAAAGAAGTAATACAGTACTGTGCAAATGTCTTGAGTCACCCTTTATTTCTTTATATTTTACCTCCAAAAACTCCAGACTGTCTTGTAATGGTTTAAAGTGGTCTTGAGTAGTTCGCCAGGTTTTCTGAAGGTCTTTTTTTATGGCAGACAACTCAGCAAAGGACCAATTTTAAAACTTTGTCTTTAGACACTTTGTTACAAGTAGCCTGTCACAAAGCACATAATTTGTTCCTATTTCTCTTGCTGAAACTATGAAAACTCCTCTGTGAATTGCCACCTTATCGTGGAGGAGGGGTTTGTGTGTCCCAGTTATCCCGGGAGCTACAGTATATTATCTGGGGGCTTGTTCCCCTTCTAGGGTCTCCCATAGCAAATTGGTCCTGGGTGAGGGGCCAGGCAAAGAGCAGTTCGAAAGACCCCTATGAAAGAGTCATCAAGGAAACTGTTTACCCTGCCTGTGACAGGGTTACCGGAGCCCCACTCTAGAGCCAGGCCTGGGGAGGGAGCTTGAGGGAGAGCATCTGATGCCCAACCGGGTGCAGCCCAAAAAGGAGACATGGGCCCGCCCTACTGTAGGCCCACCACCCGCAGGAGGCGTCGTAGGGGTCGGGCACATTGTGTGTCGGGCAGTGGCATACCCTACATCCATATACATATACATAACTGAATAAATATAAACAAAACACAATAAACCATTTTGATTGAGAAAGGTAGTGAAACTTGGTGCCACATCAGTGATAATTGTGCAATGACAGCAGCATGAGGGTGTGCAGGGACTGATGGAGGGAGAGCAGTGCAGCTACACAGCTCCACCAGAATTCACAAGTCTTACAGCTTTGGGAAGAAGCTGTTCCTCAGTCTGGTGGTCCTGCTCTTGATGCTCCTCAGCCTCCCACCTGAAGGGAGAGGAACAAAGAGTGTGTGTGCTGGGTGTACAGTATGGCGTCCTTCGTGATGCAGGCGGGCCTTTTTCTTCCTCTGGCAGTGTAAATGTCAACAGTGGTGAAGGAGCTGACTCCAACAGTCCTCTGTTCAGCCTTCTCCACCCTCTGCAGAGCTTTCTTCTTTGCCGCAGAGCAGCTTCGGTGCCGCACAGTGATGCAGGAGCACAGGACGTTCTCCACCACACATCTGTTTTTTCTCGCATTGTCTCTTGTATATTCTAATGCACTTTTACTTTCTGTATATTTTTCTTAGATTATATTTTGTTTTTAGGAAGTTTGACTTTCTTTTTTATGGCACCGATCAGGAGTGGCCCTCCAATCTCATTGTACATCCTGTATAGTGACAATAAAGGCATTCTATTCTATTCTATTCTATTCTATTCTAGAACGAGGAGAGGACTTAAGTTCAGTTCCTATACATCTGCAGCGAGAGCTTGGTCTGTATAGCCAGCAAAAGGTCTGACTTGTTTCCTGTGGGTGTTGGACTTCATCAGGCTGCCCTTTGTCAGTGATTCTGCTCATAATTCTTATGAACATAATTTCTAGTTG
>VUQK01008153.1:8163-25359 GCA_015106715.1 Bujurquina vittata | reverse complement strand
AACAGTCCTCTGTTCAGCCTTCTCCACCCTCTGCAGAGCTTTCTTCTTTGCCGCAGAGCAGCTTCGTGCCGCACAGTGATGCAGGAGCACAGGACGTTCTCCACCACACATCTGTAGAACGAGGAGAGGACTTAAGTTCAGTTCCTATACATCTGCAGCGAGAGCCTGGTCTGTATAGCCAGCAAAAGGTCTGACTTGTTTCCTGTGGGTGTTGGACTTCATCAGGCTGCCCTTTGTCAGTGATTCTGCTCATAATTCTTATGAACATAATTTCTAGTTGTAGCCAAGTGGTGGAAGGCTTACGCCTTGGTGGCCTCAGAATCCATCTCTGCTTTTTGATGATGTGCTCCTGTTGGCTTTATCAGGTGATGGCCTGATAGAGGAGTTTCGGGGTCTTGGTCATGAGTGACAGGAGAAGGGAGCAGGAGATTGACAGACGGATCAAGGCTGTGTCTGCAGCGATGGGGATCTGCAGTCTCTTGTGGTAAAGAGGGAGCTGAGTGTGAAAACAAAGCTGTCAATCTACATCACTATCCTCACCTATGGTCATAAGCTTTGGGCAGTGACTGAAAGAATGAGATCACAAATACAAGCAGCAGAAAAGCTTCCTCTGAAGGGTGCCTGGCCTCTCCCTTAGAGATAGGGTGAGGAGTGCAGCCATTCGGTAGGGTCATGTGTGCATCTCTTGGGTGAGGTGTTCTACCACATGTTTTACTGGGAGGAGGCCCCGGAGCAAACCTAAGACACACTGGAGAGATTATATCTCTGGATGGATGGATGGATGGATGCATGGATGGATGGATGGATGGATGGATGGATGGATGGATGGATGGATGGATGGATCTATAAAAATGCCAAAGATAACACAGTTTGACGTTTTTGCACCAACAAGTGAGTCCCAAAGATATATTAGCTAAAAACTTACTAAAGAAGTAACAGGCCTAAAACTTTTAATCCAACAAAGACCTGACCTAAGACCTGAGAGATGCATGTGACCCTTCAGCTGATCCATCTACTGTTCACTAAAGCCTCATCAGAAATGGTCTCAGTGGAGGGGTGGCTGTCAAGAAGCCATTCATAAGGAAGGGGAACCGGGAGAAAAGGCTGAGGTTTGCCAAACTAAACAAGAGCTATAATTTGTGGCAACTGGTCTGGTGGAGCGATGAATCCAAATTTTTGGTTGAAATCATCATCAAGGTCAATATGTACAGAAGTCAGTATGTACAGAGGTACAACAGACATCTGTGATTTGACGGCTCAGTCATGGTTTGCATGCAGCTGCATTTCAGCCAGTGGTGCTCAAGATTCTGTCAAAATTGATGGAATTATGAAAACAGAAAAGTACCATCAGACTGCAACATGCAACACCATCTGGAAAGCATCTGACTGGAAACAGCTTACTGTTTCAGCTGATCCTGGGTAGAAAAACACACAATTGAACACAATCTGTCATGGATTGGCCTCCCCAGAGCTCAGACCTCAACATTATTGAAGCGAGATCATCCTGACAGAGCACGGCACAAAAGGCAGCCAACATCCAAAGAAGAGCTTTGAATGTCCTTCGGGAAGCATGGAGTACGATTCCTGAAGACTACTGAAAGAAATTAGAAGAAAACTGCCTCAGAGAGTTCAGGCTATGCTGAAGAATAAAGGCGCTCACACCAAATATTGACGTTCAAGCTTGTTAGAACTGTACAAATTATGTTTTTGCTTTGTATGTTGTATACTTGCAGATATTTCAATAAATCACTGCACCCATTTTCCTTTGTCCTTTAAAAATATAAAGAAATGAAGGGTGACTCAAGACTTCCGCACAGTACTGTAAATCAAAAAATGTATAACCAACGATGTGTTCATCATTTGGCCTTTTGTCACTGGTACTGCAAAGCATCACCGGGAGATCATGTGTTTGGTGACAAATAGGCCTGAGTGTGGAAATGTAGTCTCACTACAGCACGCTGGACACTGGAGTGACAGTCCCAAAGAAAGTAAATGGAAGAATGCCGGGCATCTAAAACAGTAAATCATGTGTTTTTCCTCAGCCCAGCTAGTCTTTATTGCGTCAGACCTAAAAATACCAGAAAGGGCATCCTTCAATGTGTCACTTGCTGAGGTGTGTTTATACCAGCATGGCATTTGGGGAAATGAAGATTGTCTAATCTCACCTTATAGAAAAAGGACAGTGTTTTTAGTTGCATTGTCAACTTGTTAGTAATGCTGAGATGTCAGGTGATTCTTTGACTTTAGTTCATTTCCCGTAGTTCATGTGTCCCCAGAGCGCAGTCACAAGCTACTTTTTTTAAAAAAATAAATAAATAAGCACACTGAGATTTCGAAACGCAGCCAAGAGCGTACTTTCCTCTGAGGGAAAAACCAAAGTTTGGAGGTCACTGCTGATAAAGGCCGGATGTGTTTTCCACGGCCCTATAATTTTTAGATTAAAAAAATATTGTCACACATGTGACCAATGTTGTCTCATCAACTGATGCATGGTATTCCCGCCATGGGGAGTACAAAATTCCCACGCGTTACTTGCTCTCGGATGCTGGGGAAAGCCACCAAGGAACATGGAACATGGCAATATGGGAAATTTGTGTATCACTGCTGTCACATTCACTTGAAATTAAATAATGAAGCATCACTCAGAAAGCAGTGCTGTCCGCCTGTTAAAGCTTTAATATGCATAACAGTAATTTATAACAAAAATAAAAGCCACGTGTACAAAAAGGATGAATTTATCTTCTTCACTCCTATCATTAGTGTGGAAAACTGAGACCCACATTAACCTTTTGATGATCTTTTTCTTTTGGTCTACACAACAGCAACATTTCATTTCTGAACTGACCTCATAGTTTCATAAATTAAGAGTCTCAGCAAAGAGATGAGCCCTTTTTCAGGCATGTGACATGTAACACTGTGGATTTCATTAATCTGTTAAAGTGACGGCGTGCTGTCATGTAGGTCGCTGCCACACATGCACTCTTTTCCATTAATCATTAGTAGCATGTGCCACAAATGCATGAGAGACTCCCACAGTCATAATCTCGTGTCTTCTGCTTTGCTGATGCAGCTGTGTGCCGTTCAGATTTGTGTTGAAACTGATTTGTAAATGTTTTTTTCGTCCAGCCCAGTAAGGTTACTGTCTTGGCATTTCTGGAAAATAATCTGCCTCCAGTTCAGCCTAAGACCAGCTCAGGGTCAGCTGTGGTTTTGATGAAGCCATTCAGCACTTGAGCTTTATCATGTTCTCACAAATGATTCATGACCAAGAGGAAACGTCTGGAGCTTAAAAAATGAAGCCAAGACAGAAGTGGCAAAAAACAAAGACCCTGTAGTTGCCACTTGAGTCTGGCATATTTACAGCCTGGTCTCAGTGGATAGTTTTCCACTTATAACAGCACTGAGTGTGGTGATTTTTCTTTTTATAACTCATCCACCTGGATACTGTCAGCACACTGACTGACAAGTGTCTCAGCACCTGTCAGCTGGGGCGGATCTGAGTCTCCTGGGCTTCATCCAGAACTCTTTTCTCTCATTTTGCAACATTTTTAATGTGTTTTAATATAACTAATATTACTGCCTGCTGTTTGATACAGACTGTGTATGCATGGTAGCCTAAATTGTGATGCAAAAATAAAATTTTAAAAAATTGCATAGCAGAGACCAAAAAATGCAAATGTTGCAGCTTTAAAATTTAGAGTTCAGCACCAGTGGGTGACTTCACAATGACTACATCCATCATTTATGCTGTTTATGTCTGTGATGCAAAATTCTTCCTCAGTGAGACAGTGGACACAGTTATTTATTTAATTTGCAATTAAAAGTTTGTCACATTTGTAATCCCATTCAAAAAGGACCCAGCTGTTGACACTGACGCTGATGGGCAGGAGGTAAATTGAAGAACTATATTCTAAATTTACAGTTAGAAAAAAGTGTTACACAGAAAAATCTAACATCTTTTAAAAAATGAAGAGAAGTCTGAGTTCACTGAGTGAAGTCATCCAAAAATTACCTGCGTGGCAGCCGCAGTAAGTGCTGGTCGAGATCTGCAAATGCCAAGAAAGGTGCTTCCTCCTTCACCTCCTTCAGCTGAGGATACACTCCACCATCATTTATGATAGAAAGGAGATAATGTCATCCCACACTTCGAAGCCACGCACTGACTATTCGTCACAACAAAAGATAGCCATAACAGATGAGTGATGCACAACATTATATGAATTGTGTCTGCCTTTATCCTCTAACCTGCCAAAATGCTTACATTCTTTCTAAAATATCAGCATTTGTTGCACGCAGAGGTGATAAATGAACACCACCCACTTCATTAAAATCTACTTGGAGTGAAGTTGTTTCCATTGTAAAACAAGGTTAGACATCAGAGGATTTTCTCTCCAGCACAAAGACACCACAGTGAGCAACGTTTTTGTACAACTATTTCATTTCAGCACTGTGACTGATAAGTCACAATGTTTCTTTCACCTTGATAATGGAGATACATGTGTAACCAGGATGTTCCTGTTTATATCAGCCTACATAAAACAACATGGCAAACACGAAACATCCAGAAGACGAGTGGGTGGGACGAGTTGACCTTAAACATAAACTGAAAGGTACAAAAAATAAGTCATACAGGAAAACATGGCATACATACACGGGGAACAGAGGGGAAGAGAAGCAGGAGCACAAGGACAAAGTAAAAACTAAGATTACAACAGGAACCAGGAATCCTTACACAGACCTTGACATTTGTCTCACCCTTAACTCGTTTGACCAACTTTTTTTCCCCGCTGCTTTTAAAAATATCATAAAAATCACGCTAACATTTAAGGATTTGAAGCAGATTTATCAAACTCGTGACAGTTTTTAATGCACAGCAACATTTATCGACATTTCTCAGTTTTAAAAACTCAGTTTTGAAAAGCATCCCACAGTCAGGCTTCATAGCTGACAGATTCTTCTGCTGCTAACTCAAAATAGGATCCGAAAATCCCAGAACACCCCGGGGATTTTTATTAAGGCTTTATTCTAAGCTGCTGAAGATGATTATTCAGGTTTACTGAGGTGTGGCTCAGCTAAAACCTTTTACACTACAGTGTGTGCCACATGTACTGTATGACTGCTAATGTAGTCACAAAGCGTCCCATATACGGTATGACTGCATTGGCAGTCATACCGTATATGGGACGCTTTGTGTCCTGACAGTTTTTGTAATTTGCAATCTTTCCATTTTTCCACTGCAGCCAGTTTGATCACTGTCTTGTGTTTTTGACTGTACAAAAGGTTTACCAGTTTACCTTCACTAATGACTCAGTGCTGCCTCAGACAGTCAGCTGTGCTGAGCCCCTTGAAGGAAGCAGAGCACTGGTTGCTATGTGGGTAGATGTTTCACACTGGTACTCAGCAGCCTTGAGCGAATTTTAAAACATTTAAACTGATTGTTGCTCAGTGTGTGCTGTGTCTTTCTACACTTCCAATCAGACATGGAGTACTGTGAATTTGTCATTATGCTCACTTAGTAGGCTATCTCATCTCCTCTTAATGTGCAACACTTTGTATTGTTTCATAGAGTTGAAGAAGCTTCTATGCAAACACATTCATTAAGGACCACATTATGGTAAAACCCTCCAACATGAGTGGGAGGATTTCAGAGACAACTCAAAAAGATGCAGGAGAATCTGGTGCATTTATCTTTTTAATTGCTTGCAAACAGCGTACTGAAAATCTATGATGATTAAAAGAGCATTAAATAAGCCCTGCCTTTACCAGTCCTTGCAACTCTACCATCCTACACAAACGTCAGGAACAGCCCACCATGCAACAGCAAGCAATAAATAGAATCTGATATCTGCTTTCTCATTGTTTTTTAGTAAAGTCTGCAATATGTGAAACTGTGCAGATATAGACTCAAACTTTCTGGAACCACTTTCCCAAGTTAATTACGGTAAATTATTTTAATATTTTCTATTTTTGGAATATCAGACTTCTCGGCACCTCGTGGAAATCAGCTGTTGTGTCCTGTAAACAGCTGTGCTGTCCTTATTACTGTGAATGAGTGCCCGGCCTCACTCTGAATCCAGCTGCTGTTTGTTTGATTCATGTGGTCCATTATGATTACATTACATCAATTATCAGATGCAGTTAGTGCCCTAGCCTCACAGCAAGAAGGCCCTGGGTTCAAATCCAACAGATGCCTGGGGCCTGTGAGCTTGCATGTTCTCTCTGGGTACCAAAGTGTATGTTGGGTTAACTGGAGATTCAGAGCGAGCTGTAGGTGTGAGGAGGAATGGTTGTCTGTCACTATGTGCCAGTCTTGTGCCTGTCCAGGATATACTCTGCTCCCCCCGCCCCCCACTACACTTTCCGCCCACCACCCCCTGCAACCCAGAATTGAATACTGACCTTTACACTTATAACAAAGTGTCACTAAAGATGAATACTGAGCTCGCAGCTGTCTTAAACAGTGGGCTGAATTACCTGCAGCTTATTCATAATAAGCACTGAAACACAGAGCAGGTCATTTAAATCTGACAGGAACACTGAAACTTTTTGTTAATGCTCAGGTATTCTATCTCAACTCTCAAATATTATAGTCTTTACACCAAAATAAAACTTCACTGGACCACATTGAGTATTTGCAAGTTTAGAATAATTATGCGAGATAACAAAAATTGAATGTATATTTTTGACCAAGTTAAGCTAAAAGCGGTACCACTGTTCTTCACACTGCAGAACCTTGAATATGTTGATGAAAAACACAACAAAAAGCAGCTTTGCATCCTCCAAAATCCAAAGACCTGTGCTAATGTTCAATCTGTCACTCCTTCCTACCTCTGATCGTAAAAAGTATTTGCTCACACTACTCTTTGACCTTTTATGGACATTATACTTGATTTGTGACTGCCAGTAGCGGGTGTAATGTGCTGTGACAGCCTATTGATTGACAGTGTGTTTTTTTCATTTAAGGATATATGCAACCTGATGCACGTTGTCGTTTTTGTGTACGTATTCTATTAACACTTGGCTGTGGAAATGGGAACAGGGAGTCTTCCTCTGTTCCAAATAAGGTGAAGAGAAGAGTCTCCAGCAAATTTACTGCTACAGAAAGAATGCACTCTTTTCCTGTGAATTGTTAGTAAGACCTACCAGCTGCATCGCATTCCAGCACACTTACCAAGACCCTGAAGCTCTGCTGCTTTTCTTGTGAACTCCTTTGATATTCTGTAGCAACATTCTGACAAGTTATTATTGTTTGCAGTTGGACTGAAACTTTTATTTTTTAGACTGAGCACCACATGGTTGCAATTACGTATTGCACAACAGAGGTTGGATCACTTGAAACCTGTGCTGTGTAAAATTTAAAAGCTCCACATTCCCAGTTTTGCAAAGAGCCCTTTCTCTCTTTCTTTTTTTAAATAATGCACAACATTGTCATCCTTTTAAATAGCTCAGCCCTAATGCTACTTAGACAATAGCTTTTCGCTCTCTGACTCCATGTTGTGTAACAGTGAGAAAAATCTAGCACTCTTTGGGCCCGTTCAGGTCTTGGGTTTTTGCCACCAGAGAAAATCACAAGTTCGTTTTGTGTTGCAGCTGAAACAACAATCATCATGTTCATCCTGTTCACTCAGAACGTCCCTGGAACCTCCTGCAGGCTACAAACAAGGTGCTCCAAAATGCACAATCTGACTACAACATCTAATCCCAATGCTTGGCCAATGCTTGCAGGGATCGCTTGTGCAAAGGAAGCCACGTGGAAACAGAGGCCAAGATTATGGACAGAGGCTGCGTGATTCAAACCACATGTTCATATTCAAACCATCAGTAAGCATCTTTTCATTTCTACATGCTGCTATGCAGAAATCAGATTTAGCAGCATCTGTTTTTTGATCACGTGATATTTAACGATTTAACTTTCTGAGACAGATGGGTGACAAATTAAAGGAAGAACCAACATAAAGTGTTTCAGTAAGCTGGCGTCCATGTGTCATCAAAACAGCTTCTATTTGCCTTGCTTTTGATTCTGCAAGTGGCTGTGACTCTAACTGGGGAAATCTTCCAAAAGATCTGGTGTTTTGATGATGACCAGAGACAACAATTAAAGCTGAAGGTCCAAAATCTCCCAAAGGCTGGGTTGAAATCTGACAGCTGTGAAGGCCACACCATCAGATTCACAGTGTCCCTTCAGCGACCTCTTGTACTCTATTGATGTGGGCGCTGTCCTCCTGATAGCGACCCCTCCCATTAGGATAGAAATGTTTCATGGAAGGTTAAAGGTGAATCAGAACAACTGATTTGCAGTGACCATTGGTTTGCTTGAACGTGCTAGAAAGCACATGCTTATTGAATGTTTACTGATTAACCCTCTGTTGACAACTTTAGCACTAAAATTAACAAAAATGAGTGACTCCATTATATTTGATTGTGGCTCTGTTTGTGTTCATCCTACCTATACTTTACCTTATCTATGATAGATATTCTAAAACATTCTAATGCAACTAACCATGTTTTTTAACCATATTTATGCAAAATGCTGTTTTTGCCATCACATTGTGTATTAAGTATCTGCCTCAGGAGTTCTGCAGCAGGAAATCTTGCTGTTCTAGCAGAAGTGGATTTACAGATTCACGGGAGAAAACATTAATATCCCAGCGGCATCTTTAAATAAACGGCTGGGGTCATAAATGATTCTACTCAGCCACTTGCAGGTTAATCTTCAGCCCTCCCTGCAGTGTGTCTAGTGGCTGCAGATTGGATTTTAAAGCTAATACGGGGAAAAGATAAAATTACTGTCACAGGGACCATGAAAAAAATGCAGGTTCTCCCTTCTCTTGAAAAGGATCCTCATTTTGATTTTGTCTGGTTGTGACAATGTAGCACACTCCACCACATTTGTATAGACATCTCTCAATAACTTACAGATGAACGGCCATATAATATTATACTAGCTCTCTTCCACAGCATGGTTTTTGTCCCGTCTCTCTCCCCTCAGCCCCCAGCGGTCACAGCAGATGGCTGCCCCTCCTTGAGCCTGGTTCTTGTTTAACAGGAGTTTTTCCTTCCCACTGTTGCCAAGTGTTTGCTCATAGGGAGTTGTTTTGACTTTTAGGTTTTCTCTGTAATTATTGTAGGGTCTTCACCTCACAATATAAACCGCCTCTTACAATATAAAGCACCTTGAGACGACTATTTGCTGTGATTTGGCGCTATATAAATAAAATTGAATTGAATATTCTACATTTACTGAACTTTCAGAGGATGAATTCTACTGACTCTGATGATAACATTCACACTAACACCATCACGAGAGAAAAATGCCTCTGACTTCCATCCATCCATCCAGTCACTTCCGCTTATCCCGTTTAGGGCCTCTGACTTTTTATATACTTTATATAGCACCATCATCAGTTTCACGTTGGTTTGCAGTTCAGTGCCAGCAAAATCTGATGCAGCCCATACTGTTCAGGTGTTTAGTGCTAAGCAGCAAATGTCAGGATGCCAAATCACATAAGATGGTAAATGTTATTCCTGATAAGCACTAGCATGTTAGTGTGGGCATTTTAGCATCTTAATGTTAGAGTTTAGCATAAATTAGACCGCTCAGCCTCAGACCCACTAACTGGCAGGCTCATACTGATGATCAACATTCACAGCTTATTTTGAAAAAGCGCTTAGCTCTGATTTCCCCACTCAAGTGTTGCCGAGCAGACAGAGCTCTTAGTGATGTTTCTGCCCGGATACTTTTAACAGGCCTATACCAGAATATCCTTCACCCAACCCCAAAACAGAACATAAGCACTTAAAAGAAGTAAAACATTTACTTGCTGCTGTAATGGAAAGAGATGAAAAAGCTCAAATGCTATTGCCAGAAACTGACTTAATGATGTGTGTTATTTTCATAATCCAGCATACAACATGTGGTTTCCCCCCATTTTCTCATATTTTCTTTTTTGTTAATAACGTCTGTCTTATGATGACAATAAAACCTTGACATGTTGCCAGACCCTTTGACTTGCATGTTTGAATTTAGCAAAATGATATGATAAATATGGACTAGACAGCACTGACCCCATCAGGCTGATGTGACATGTCTGTGTTGCTTGCTGGAACCTTGTTAACCCGCTGTTCCTGCTCACCCAGTTAAACACAGCCATATTCCAGAATTAAAGACAGCACATTAGTGGTTTGTATTTTTTCTTATCATTTCCAATAAAAACTGATTTCTCTTGCCTGCCCTTAAATTTCTGGCAATGTACCCAGTTAGCCAAGTGTCTACCGACCTCCCGCTTGCAGCAGGAGGATATGTTTCAGTGCCAGTGAGTACAGATTTATTAACCTCCTGCAGAGACTTCTTTGGAAAACTCCAGTCGATTTTTTTTATGCCTGTGATTATTCCAGGAAAAAAGAAGAGCTCTGCAGGACTAAAAAAAAAGGTGATATGTGTGATCAGGGACTCATAATTAACCTAACCAAGCTGATTCAAGTATGAGTCTATTAACAAAGTATAATATTTTCTTAAATGCGCTCGTGCGGCTTTGACGCCAGATGGGTGGAAATCAGCTCATGCACATAATTAATTAAAAAAAACAGTGTGTCAGGATTAAAAATACATTCAATTTTACAAACTCGTAGTTAGAGAAACTTAAGGAGACACACGGTTGGAGCAGTGGATGCAGTGACTCTTCTTTTTCATGCCCCGTCATTGATATTCCACTGATGCTGAGGCTAGTTAACATTGATTTGTCATCCTTGCTGCTTTATCTCCAGATGTTCAATGGCCAGTTGACATTTTGATAATACATAGATAGGATCATGTACACCTCTTATGGCCAGTGGTAGTCTTAGTTGGAATGCATTAGGTAAGCCTCCACCTGCGTTGTGAGCTAGGCAGCTGAGTGAATATGCAGATCGTGGCTTCTCTGTCCATCGCCAGATGGTACCACTCAAAAAGAAAAAAAAATGCCCACAGTTTCTATTGCCTGACTTTTATTTTTGCTGCCTACAAGCTCAAAATATAAAACATAAACATGTAAACTGCAGAGGAGGGGAGAGAGAGAAGCGGAGAAGAGTTTGCCCTCTTTTTGGAAGTCTTCCAAATGGAGGCTGGGGTCACATCAACAGGGAAACGGCCAGAGTAACTGGGAATTCCATGTTGCTGGTTACTTCCCGCTGTCAAAAAAAAAAAAACCCTTCCAGAAACTGGACTGAGACAGGAAGCAGAGTCAGCCCCCCCGGCTCAAGATAAGGCTGATTGCAACACAGTTTTTATTGTGAACTGTGAAACTATCCAAGATTGATTAATCGGCTTAGAGTAAACTAAGTGTACAGTTTTTCACTAAGTGAATCCAGATGAGCATGAGAACCTCTTTAACAGTGGAGTTATATTTGCAGTTTCAGACAGCTAACAGCTTTGGAGTCATTTATTTTTATTACTCTCAAAGAGAAATTAGCATTTTTACAACAATATATATACAAGTCTATGATTGAACCTAAAAAGGGGACTATACATTTAATTAGAATTTTTACTAAGTAGATAAACTACACTGGCAGCCAATAATACACAGTATATTAGTAATGCAGGCTGGTGTCAAGTCGATGATGCTGTACACCAGTGCAAGTCTGTCTTAGGATATTAAAAAAGAAATGAACTGCATATAGAAAATATGGACTCTAAACTGCTGTTTAGCTGGGATGTTGTGTCATAGTGCTGGACTATAAAGTGTGGAGAGACAAGCAGAAAGTAAATGGAATTTCACAACAACTGTGTAATGTGGCAGATGCGATTAATCTTAAAAAATAAATTCCTTAGAAAAAAGAAACCCTGATAGGGAGGGGGGGCATTAACATAAAACAGAACCATTCATTTCAGACAGAATGCATTTCTTATTATCATTTTTTGCTTTAGTAAATCCTCTTCTGACAGTTTTCTGTGCTTCTGATGGGACGTACAGCCATTTATTTTTTATCTGCAGTGTCTTTTGTTGCGCCTTGTAGAGCTGACAGCACGTGTTACTTGTGTACGTGTGTTTTTTGTTCAGTAGTTTCTTTTGTTTGTGACTCCAGAAGTGGAATCACCAAATAAGACAAACATTTTATCTTGCTTTAGTTCCACAATAAACATGTAAATTTCACACTGCTCACTACTGCAACCAACACCACCTTTCCTTTGAAGGCCAAAGGTCTCTGTTTCAGGTTTGCATTGCCCTCTTCTTCTTTCTGCACTGCTCAGCAGGTAGTCTGCAAGTGTTTGCATATCGCTTTACAATTAATTTCATGCCAGAGACTGCCAGCAACCTTTAGCAACCAGTCAGGTAATCCACACTTTTCCATAGTGACCTTTGGTTGCCAGGTGTTCACTGACCACTGTTGAGGCCTGTGTGATTACATAACAAATACATATACACATTTCTATACATCTGTTAGCATTTATCATCTCATCAGTCTTGCCACGAGGATGTGCCGGTGCAAGTGCAATTAACTCTCTAGTTATGATCTTATTGGAAAATGTGCTAAATTGAGACCTAGATATATTACATCCAAAACAAAGTGTATTTTGTGAATAATTTTAAACATCACTAAGTGTGTCATGTTATTTTAGTCTGCCCATTAAATTACACTAATAGTCTCCTCATCTTTCTTTGACGAGAATATCCTTTTTCTATTTGTCAAGTACGAAGGCTTTAATATTGCACCAAATCATTTATTGTTCTTCCTAAAAAGAACAGACTTATCTGGGGCAAAGTTGCTGACTGTGAGAGATGAATGGCGAGGAACAAGACAGGTTTCATAAAATCAAATATTCTTTAAATGACCCAGTTTTTGCATAAGAGTTTATGACCCATTAATTTTATCACGCTGCTGTTGAATCTTTGTGCCAATTTCTGGCACCCTCTGTGTGTGTGTGTGTTTGTGTGTGTGCGTGCATGTACCACTCATGCCACAGTCAGCTGACCCACACAACATCAAAAGTAATGATCACAACACACATACAAATGAAGACGTTCAGATCAGGCTCTCTGTGTGTCTGACTCACTGGCCTTTAATAGGTGTCAGTACACATCCAGGTCTTGTATAACTAAAGAGTTTTCAGCAATATAACATTAATTGTATCATTACACTGTCTGTATACAAAAGGAGAGACACAAAAGCATGTAAAAAGTGTACGTAATGATATACTACTGTATAGTATAGTATAAAGTGTGCCAGCAGCTCATTTGCAGCAAAAGGACATTTGAACATTGAAGCAGTAATGATTACCTTGAGCTAAGGCAACACAAAGCATATTTTAGATTCAACAGTATTAAATGTACTTGTTGATTTTGAAAAATCCTTTAAAGCTACAGTACCATACGTCAACACAGCATCACATCAAAAATGAAAAACTTCACTGGCTCAGGACAGGAACACGATGGAGCGACAGCATCCTGAAAAGCACTGACCCAAGAGTGAAAACAATTTAACTACAAAATTACAAATCTTTATGAGGAACCGTGTTCATTCTTTTTTTGCACTCCTTCTTGAAGTTAAATAAATGCTGCCTTCCTACGGAACCAAAAAAAGATGAATCACTGATCGTCGAACGCCTCTTTGAACATTTTCCTTGCAGGAACTTCCTTTCTTGCTCTTGTAGGCTGCATTTCACTAGAACAAGCAGAAGTCATTAGTCTGGGCCAAAGTGACCTGGTGTTGACATCCAGAACTGTGTGTTGGACAAAGCAGCTCGTTACAGGGAAAGTATTGTTCGTGGCTACCGGCAGAGGAAGCCGGCTCAGACGCTATCAATTAGCTTTCTGCCTTCATGTCCGGCTGGCTTCCCCTTTCCTGCGCATTTTGTTGAACTCAATAAGAAATAAGCTATTAGTGGAATTTACTGTTTGTTGGCTCCTCACCAGTACAAAAATAGGTTTCTCGGACTGATTAACCAACCTTTTTCTCGACCCTGAGGTTATATATAGAGAGACAATTACCTTTGTTTAGTCATGTCTTGATATGAAAAGGCAGACAAGGCTGGAAGTGCCGACAGGGAGTCTGCAAATTATTTTCATGACACATACTAAGTATAAACGATTCCTCTCCTGAGAAAAAATAATGAAGTGTAAAAAAAAGTGTATACAGGACTTTTGGTCCAAAGGAATCATTGCTAACTTTTTTGTGTGTTTGTGTGTCTGATCACACTTCCTATTATAGGGGCAATTTCACTCACGTTTAGGCTATAGCTCCGGTGTACTTTTTACTTATATTACTTACTATAGCTGACTTATACTGATACTGAATATTCTGCAGATTAAGAATTTACATGCAAACATAAACTTAATGGCCATTTCATTAGGTCCACCTGATCAGCTGCTTGTTAAAGCAAATGCCTAGTCATCCAGCCACATGGCAGCAGCACAATGGCAGCATTTAGGCATGTAGACTCAGTCGAGACAACCTGCAAAAGTTCAAATCAAGCATCAGAATGGGGAAGAAGACTGGTTTAAGTGACTTCGAACATTGTTGGTGTTGCTGTTGAGCAGCAGTTCTCTGGGCAACAAATCTGCAGCAACTATGTGATTCTATCATGTCGACATGGATCAGAATCCAAAAGGAATGTTTCCAGCAACTTGTCAAATCTGTGCCGTGAAGAATTAAGGTGGTTCTGAAATCAGAAGTGTACCTAATAAAGTGGCCATGAGTGCACATAGGAAGATTAGTTACACGTTACAGTCACAAGATGCATTAATCAAGGTTAACAACCAAAAATAAGTAGTACTAAAAAAAAAAAGTCTGTCCCAGGGATAATACAAAGGGACAGACTCACGTCTACGGACAATTTAGAATCACCAATTAACCAATTAATCTTCTTGCTGTGAGGCTAACCACCGTGCCACCATGCTGCCAGCCTAAAAACCTCACAATTAGATTAAAAAATAAATAAATTACAACGAAGCTGAAAACACGACTGTCTTTATTCACTGCTAGCAAACCGATATGTGGATTTGCACAACAGCCACATTTTAAAGAACAGGAATACAATCCAAAAGGAAGGCTTTTACGTATGGAGAGCCTGTTGACCCAAAAATCAACACTGTCAAAATGTTCTCACTTTAGGGGATCATCTGTCCTTGTGAGAATGTCTGGTTCTCCTTGCAGCTATTGAAATGTATTAACACACTGCCCTTCACCACACGCAGACACATTCTTACACCCTGGATGACCACAGAGTGTTGGGCAGTAATTCAGTCACAAATGTTTATTTCTGAGGAAGTAAAGCCAGGAGGAAAATCACAGTGGAGTCTCCTCATCCACCCACATCTCATTTCATTGGCTAAGAGGCGTGATGTCACAGAGTGGAAAACCCTATAAAGAGTCACTCTCCCACACAGGCGGCAGACAAGCTGAGCGCTCATTCACTTCGAACAAGGAAGACGGTTTTGTTAAACACTTTGGACACCTCATCATGTGCAGAGGACGCGACTCGCTCCCTTTCACCTGCCTTGAAAGGTCAGATCCGTGAGCGTGTTATGAGATTTTTCTTTTTAGATTGTAGTATTGTGAACTTGTAGAAAATGCAGGACAGATTAATTTAACTGTAACTTTTCCTCCTTTTTTTTACAGGGCAAAAGAGCTGAAAGCTTTGTTTGGGAGTTTATTACAGAAGTCAGACAGCATCACCGGGCAGTCAAAGAAAGGCGACAAACTGAGGTAAGAATTCATCCAGCCTCTCTTTTTCAACACTTCAGCAGAATCAGAGTGTATCCTGGATACTGTTAGAACATTTCCTCACTACTTTGTCTCTGTTTCTGCAGGTTCAGTATTGATGAGCCTCTGAAATGGAAGGAGTCATTTGACAACCTGTTGTCCAGCCCAAGTAAGTGTCAGACTCCAGCTCACATGGTTCAGTCATTCCAGAGGTTTTTAAGCTTTCTACCAGATGTTAACTACTTCTCTCTGCTGTCTTCAGATGGACTGTGCCTGTTCAGAGCATTCCTGGTGTCAGAGTTCAGTGAGGAAAACATTGCCTTTTACTTGGCATGTGAGGACTACAGAGCAACTAAACATTCAAAACTGGCGAGCAAGGCAAAGAAAATCTATGACGAGTTCATCGGCTGCGATGCACCCCGTGAGGTAAATATCAAATACCTAGATGGAGACGCACTCTGTCAAACTGCTGGCTGTTTCTCTTATTGTGTTGTTAACTATTGATAATCAATTGTCTCTTTTCCTTGTCCCATCTACAGGTAAATCTTGACCATGTGACCAAAGCAGTCACCAAAGAGAACATTGAACAGCCCAGCCAGTCCTGTTTTGATCTGGCCCAGTCCAAAATCTACACCCTGATGGAGAAAGACTGTTACCCTCGCTTCCTCAAATCCTCAACATACCTGGAGCTCACCAGGAAAAGCAAGACTGGCTAAACAACTGGAAAAAAAAGTGAAAAACCACCTCCATATAATGCGATTGCTCCTCAAATGGACACAAGCTGACTGACGCACAGGGGAAACTGGAAAGATTTAGGCGGAATAAATACCTCAGTCCGAGGAGTTTCACGCCAGCTTGTGGAATAACTTTAGAGACCGGAGAAGTCCGGAGATTCCACATCAGGGCAGGAGGTGGAAGTTGTGAGGCTGTGAGGATAAATTGACACTGACTGAGCTGCAGGCAATGTCTGCCTCTTAAGGACACGCGTGCTGTACATAATAGACTGACAGCAACAAGGGAATACATTAAAACCAATTCTGATATGAAAGAGTTGCACAATGAAAACCACTGAGAGAGATGATGCTGCACTGTAGCATTGATGCTTATTTATTCTTTATTTATTGAAAATAAATGTTTACTAACTTAATGTTTGCTAATTGTTGAGATCTTTATATTTTATATTTATTTGGTATGTGTTGTTTTTTTCTTCTTTTTTCTCTTTTTTTTCAATCTGAAGAACTGTATGGAAAAGTAAATGCATTAAATAAAACATCCTGAGAGAGAAGAACTGTTTTGTTCCAGAGGAAATTTCTTTGTAGAGGCGGTGGTGTTTGTAAGTCAGGAAAGGAAAAGAGGGTTGGAAGGTTTGCTCATGTTTACTGTAAATCTTGCTGACTAGTGTGTGTGTGTGTGTGTGTGTGTGTGTGTGTGTGTGTGTGTGTGCGTGTGCGTGTGTGTGTGTGGGTGTGTGTGTGTGTGTGTGGGGGCTTTCTCCCCTTCACAGAGAGGTGGCCAGCA
>VUQK01008152.1:0-12964 GCA_015106715.1 Bujurquina vittata | reverse complement strand
TGTGAGTGGTGAGAATACACAAAGAGAGAGTGTATTTCTGTTTCGCTCAGATATATATATATATATATATATATATATATATATATATATATATTTCTAGCATTGTAAAAATGCTTGTAATAACAGCTATAATTCTCAGAATAACTGCCTCTTTTTTTAGCAAGAATAAATCTGATATTGTATTTATTTTGTCAAAACCATTATTGTTACATTATTATTATTGTTTAACAATTCAGTCTTTATTCACATTCCTTTCTTATGTATTTTGGGTAGCTTTGCTCAGCTGTAACCTGCAGTTTGTTTTTTCTCATATCCTAGTTGAGTAGCAGTAGCAGTAGTAGTAGTAATAGTAAACATTATTGCTTTAGCAGATTGCTTTGCGACATAACATGTCAGCCAGCCATCATCAGTCTGTTTAAATGTGAGGCCCATTATGTAGGAGATTTTTATAGTGCTATTTTTTTTTTAAATCTCTTCACCAAATTATGTTTTATGGCAGCACTAATACCACCGAACCAGAAAATACTCACATTATCGTAAAAAATCACCCAAGGTATGAGAGAGGCTCGTTCGATCTCCCATAATGAACCTGGTTCATAAAAACAACAGCCTAGATTGAAACAAATAAAGCATGCATTCAGCACAGCATAACTTTTATGCGTTTTGAAGCTGAAGAAGAACAAAAATCATAAGAATAATAATGATAATAAAAGGTAGAAGAAGAAGAAGGATGATATTAACGTCATAGCATTATGTGGTTTTTGAAAACACTTGTGATTAAATATGTCATTGTGACGAACTAACCAGTGATGATGCTTTAACTGAGTATGCCTTATCTTTTTTACATTTATAATTAAACACACTCTTTGGATGTGCGCTGAACTTTCAAAGAGTGACCTGCAGATGCTCTTAGGGGCTACATGTCTGCACAGATGTTGCCCTTGCGTATGATAATGAAGCACTGACTGGACATCCTGATGAAATGGATTTCCTCTCTGTTGACACAAGTGATTGTGTGGTTACTGTAGGGCTTAGAGAATGTGGACTCATTATATACAAAGGCCTTTGTTCGGCGGAATGGCAATAGATGCGGGGCGATGTTCTGTTGGTTATGATGAACGGTAAGCTTTATGTGAAATGTCCCGGAGATATGATTTTATTAGGCATGATTGAGTTATTATTTTGAAAGGCCTTACAGCTTACAAGTCAGTGTTTGATGTAAGTAGGCTGCAAACAATAAGAACTAATGAACTGCATCCGTTTTCCAAAACTGGAGCCCATTTGGGCTCACTTATGACAAAATGATCTCAACCCTGTTTATTGCAGGCTGTGTTAGGAGAAAGTACTCTATACTGCAAGAATGTATTTCTTCAGTTGGCCATTTAAGGCAGTGATTATTGTAACAACGCCGTGGATATTGAAATTTTTCAGTCAGATGCCTGACATGTCATGCTGTTTTACAAACTCCCCAGAGGAACAAAGTGATTTTAGATTGACCAGGAAGACCATGAGATTGGTTATTATACTCATAAAAGTGTGATGCATGGGAAAGAATTTTTCATAAGAGGAGAAAAAGAGAGACTGAAACAAGAATACTCTTGCCTTAAGTGCCAGTAAGCGGAGAGGGGGTTAATGGAGCTGGGTTCAGAGGGTTGCATATATAAAGTAGTTATAGACAAGCTGATGATTTGTTGTGATGTACCTGGGGGAGCAGCGAGACCTGACTTGGAGGTAGTGTGACCTCAGACAAACTGCATTTGTTTAACCTCACTCAGCTGTGGAGCTATAATGGGATGATGGCTTCTGTCATTAGAATGATGAAATGGACAAATAAGTGGCTTTAGTGAAACCCACTCAAGTAAGGGGCTGCAATTTGGTTGGCCTTTGAAGCTATAGAAACAATTTTATCTATTTTAATAGAATACTAGTCCCCCCGTCCGTGCACAAACAAAGCAGATTAAGGTTTCCAAAGGCAAAGGCTATGCAGTGTGCAACTGAATTCACTATACTGTAGATAGCACTGGGTTTTGTTTTCCATTGGATGACCTCGCCCCGGTCCAAAACAGCATCTTATGTAAGGTACAAAAGAGTAGATGCATATATGGAAATGAGAGAAGGCATAAAACATACAATAGATGCCGCATTTTACCTTGTCTGCAGAGCAGCGAATCTCCCTATACAATAAACAATATCTAGGTTACAGCGTTGTTGTGTTGTGCAACAGCTAATTATATCTCAAGTGACTGAAGCACAGGCTGTTACAAATGGTCAGCTCCTAAGCAGTTTGCACATAGTTCTTTGTTTGAAATGACCAACAAGGAAGTGAGCCGCCGCCTTGTTTTTTTGCTTCTTCTGTCATGAGCAGGTGCTGATTAATCTGCAAGACAAAAAAAAATCCAGATTTTGTCTTAGTTTTTTTCTCACTAAGACACATGTCTTAGTGAGACATGTTAAGTAACTGTATGAAAAGCTGCCAGGTAAAGGCAGATAATTGGAAGAAATGAGAGGCGACTGAGAGGAGAATGTTGTGTACTCAAAGTAGATAAAATATTTCATGTGTCCTGGATAATCAGGTACTCCACGGCCGTCCTCCTGCCACTGCATTCCCCAAGGGGCTGCACCATGGAACTGATGAAGCATGCCATGTCAATAGTGGGAACAAGTTGGATTCATATTGTCTGACCGAAGGGTTGGAAAACATTTGGCCATTAGACTCGATTGCTGTTTTAATTACGCAAAATCTCTTTTGAATAAAAGTCCAAATGGCCCGTACTGTTGCCAAATACTTTCAGTGCTTCTTAAAGGGGAAATAAATCAAGGTTTTACATAAACACTGTACTTTTTGAGATGTGGCTCTGGTCGTTCTATGAGTGGCAAATATTTCTAGCCTTCACAGTTTAGTATGTGGCTGCCAACAAAGGTAAATAAATGAGTGTTTTATATTTTAAGATTACCTCTTCCCCTGAGTGACAAGTGAGGGAACGCGTTGAGTTACGTCCTAACAAATGTTATTGCCAGGCCTAAAGAAGAAAAGGAACAAAACAGTATTTAAACATCTAGGATCACGGTAAAGATTATTGCTTTCTCGATAAAACATTTTTTGGTGGAGTGCTGCTGTAATGAGCTTGCTTGTTTGCATCTGTTGTTTGCGACTTTGCTTCTGTGTGTTACAGAGAACCGTAGTGCAAGTTAGTTGCAGGGTTGAGAAGGTGAGGTGTAGACTGCTGCATAAAAATATGAAAAATAGCTTTTTGAATACAGTTTACATACATTTATACTAGAGTCAATGCAGTTTTTGAGTAAAAGTCTTTGGTGTCAGTATGATTATAATAGATTTAGACAGGGACAGGTGTTGCTACTCAGCTCTTTACACATTTATAACTGGAAGTTGGGGCATTTAATTTGTTATTTAACATCCCTGCATAATGGATTTCCACTTTGACTTTTAAAACAATGTATCCCCATTTATGTTTTGGAGAGCGCAGTATATGATAATCCTGCACAATCCTCCTGTTAGTTCTTACTGGCCTCTCTGAATAAGTCACAAATTGCCAGTTGGAATATAACAACTGAAATAATGCAAACACTTGTGCTTTGGGGAAGTAAACCTTTAGATATCACCATCTGATGCAAGGTGCTGTAAATGGTTACATAGCAGGTAAACATTTTAAAGGGTATATTAAAGTTGACTGCCCTTTGAGCTCGGATGTGAAGTTTGAAGTCTTTCTTGTCGCCCTTTATTTTTTTTTGTGCTCCCTTCTTACTAAAAGAGAGTTGCTCACCATATATTAAAACTATGCAACACTGGAGACAGTGTGTGTGTGTGTGTATGTTATTGAGAAAATGAGAGTGTCATGAATCATTATAGCCTCATTATATTTCAAGAGTTAATTTTGCTTCTTACTGGATCCTCAGCATCCACTTGTGTAGCACGATGTTAATGCACTAAATCTGCAGTTGTTTGCTGCACTTCAAAAGAATAGCACTGTAATGCTGATAACTTACCATTATTTGATTAAATTAGATTCACAGGCCTTTATTGTAATATTATGTCAAATAATGTATGTAAATGAACGTGGACACAGCACAAGTATGTAAAAAAAACTCCATTTGAATCGTCACTTCTGTGATCCTTGAAACTCACACTGTCAAATAAACCGACAATTAAAAGTCTCCCTGAGATGTTTTTTCCACAATCCTTGTATTTGACTGCAGTAGGTTAGATCTACCTATTAAAGTACAGTAATAACTCAGATTATATACCTCAGTAATTCTAAACCCAGCTCTGTGGGCTTATCTGAAGCATAAATCAACCTGTATTTGGTTTCACTGTAAAACTGTGTAATATTGTGAATGTGGTAATGGAAGACAAGTGCTTTGGAAAATGTGTTTCACATTACACATTAGTATGTCAATGCAATAAAGCACTGGAAAGAGGTGTGTGTTACATTTTCATTTAGAAGACACCCTAGATAACTGTTGGCCAATTAATGCTGCCTCTGCTGTTGAAATCAATGAAGAAGCATGCCAGTGCCGTATGTGTGAGGAAAGGAAAGCTCAACTAAAAAAAAAATTCCTTTGCTGAGGCTGAGGTCATAATGTCTCTGATATAGAAAAAAAACTAATCCCAGCTTTCTAACAACTGGAACTAAGTATTTGGATTTGTGCTCCTGCACATATCATGAAAAACAAGCATGCATTCCATTGTAAGCAGCAAAAAAAACCCCACTATACTTAAAAATAAAGCTTATAGACAGCTTAAAGCGGTGAGAAATCAAGGGTGGGGTGGCTGGTGGGGTGGGGATTTGAAAATTGGCATCCCTCCTCCTTCGGCTCTCCCCTCTCCATACTATGTTAAAAAAAATCCACTTTCAGGGCTGGAAATCTTTCACTGTAAATGTGCCTACTACTATTTTTCTACTACTACTAATATTACTACTACTTCTGCTTTACTATTTCAACTCATATCCTTTGGTCTAAGGAGACATGATTGGCTAATAACTTCAGTTATGGACTCAAAGCCTCACAGCTTTTGGCCAGTGATGCCAAGAAAGTTGGCCTGTACTTTGAGGAAAAGATGTTTGAGAATTTTTCACCCACACAGTAACACTATAATTAATTAATTTCACCTAAAACTCCTTCCCTCTGAGAGGAAACATGGTTCCACAGTTTGTCTGAATCCACTGAGGGCTTACAGACAGACTGTCTGACTCTTCTGTGGGATTTCGTTCTGGGATTTTACGGTATGACAAAGCAGAGATACAGTATGGATTTTGTGTTATTGAACATAATTTTTTATAAGTATGTTTTATTGGATTTTTAGCATTTATTGTGTTAGGACAGTGGAGAGAAGACAGGAAAGCTGGGGAGAGAGAGAGAGAATAGGGGGAGACACTGGGATGGGTTTGAACACTGGTCTCTGGCTCAGCCTTACAGCATATAGGTTACCTGCTCAACCCAGTCAGCTAAACCAGTGTTTGACTGATTGCTGATCTATTGTCCAAATAAATCCTGCAATCCCCTAAATTCTGTCTGTGATGAAGCTGTCCTGAAATGGCCAAAACACAACAGTTGCAATTAAGAGGTTGGTTGAGGGTGTCAGCTGGCAGAAGAGTGATGTTAGTCAGAGAGAGAGGTGGAGTTGTGGGGTGCAATTATCAAGGGCAGGAAGGCACCATCATAATGCTTGCTGTTAGCAGTAATAAGCATATTTCAATTTAATTTTAACAGTCTTGGAGCAGACTTCATTTTCTAAAAAAAGCAGGCTATCAACAAACAAGTATGTCCAACTGAGAAAGGGCAAATTATGTTTACCCATCCTTAGACGAGTTGGCACCCCAAAATGAAGATCGTTTGTGTTTTTTTTTTAGACACATGCAAATTGGCATCAACAGTTCAGTCGTTTGTTTAGCAGAGCTCTTTCAAGCTGTGCAAACACACCCAGTGCCACTTTGTTGTAGTGACGACAAGGGAGATATTGTATTTGTCCCAAACTATGTGTGTATTTTTCAGGTTTGAACGTGTTAAGAAGCCAAGTAAAGCAAAATGGCATGGGGAGTGCACTGCCTCCCTCTGAGAGCTTCATTATGGTAAACTAGATTTAGGCTTTCACTCTAAACACCAGCTGGCGTCTCAATCACAACCGTCTGCTGTGGTATCTCAGCATATTTAAATGTTAACGCTTTTTTCTCCTTTTTTTTTCCCCACAACTGTTTTTTCCTTTTCTGTTGCAAAAACGAAATCCTTGGTGTAATGTTTTAATTGTAACCAGCCTGAAAAGTTATTGATTTTTGGAAATGATAGTCCTCACCAAATTTTAGGTTATTGGGCTTACCAACAATCACTCAGAAAGTTTTGACTCACGAGTTGCACTTGAATTTCCTCGTATCCATACTGTCAGGAAGATAGCACGTTTGACAGTATTGACAATAATATCTCCTGAATCTGTTCAATTACTCACTGCATTGTGAAGGTAATTATCTTGCTTGCCATCAAAAACAAGCTGTAGCGCACACTCCAATTTCCGTTCATATCCCTCATTTATCTGTGTTTTTTTTTTGTCAGTTAAGGGCAGACAGACCTCTGTTTAGACCATTCCCGCTGCAACACACTCTAGTATTAGCCTGTTCCTTTTCATTTGACCCAGAGCTGTGGAGCTGCAGGCAATCATAGCATGATTTATGGTGAAAGATGTTGGCTATTCTGCTGAATACAATAGGCTGTTGCTGGATTCAAAATCTTACCAACACATCACACCCTGTTCTTCTTGAAGGCTCATCATGTTGGGTAAAATCTTACACAATTTACCCTTATTTCCTTTGGGATCAATCAAGTATCTATCTATCCATCCATCCATCCATCCATCCATCCATCCATCCATCCATCCATCCATCCATCCATCCATCCATCCATCCATCCATCCATCCATCCATCCATCCATCCATCTATCTATCTATCATTTTCTAGTTGCTAATATCTGTAATAGTCTTATAGTAAAGTGTTTCTTGTCAAGACCCTCTTTGATGTTTAAGATGTTTAAGAGGTAAAACAGTGTTTTATGTATGTCCATTCTACAAGTAATTGTTTCACCGACTCTCTTTTGCTCCTCTGCTCTGTGAAGAATGAAGAGCATTGTCCCTCATGAGACATGCTGTTCCTTCATAGTAGGGTGTTAAGAATGAGGAGGATACATCGGTACACTATGTTTTTTAGGCTTGCTCTTGGGTTTCTTCACCCAGAGAGTTGATGGAGAGGTCTTGAAAACGTGTGCGGTTGCAGATTAATCATCATAAAACACAGCAGGGTTGTGCTTTATACTGCCAAATGGTGCATGGTGGAACACACCTTTCTTGCCAGCACTCTTTGCATGTTTCATTCACTTTCTTTCCCCTCGCTTGCGAAAACAATTGCAAAAGCAGCTTTATGAGCAAAAGATTATGATAATAAAAGGTGTAAAATACTGATATTTTACACCAATAGCCACGAAGTTTAAGAAGCACAGGTTCACACATGCCCATGCATCCTGCATGAGGGGAGGCAAACATTAGGTCAAGTCTGGCCTTCATTAAGGAAATGCACTCAATTGCAATTAGTGGTAGACATATTCTTCCGCTCACTTACCGTTTGATTGCATTGTTATTGCACAAAGGCAAGATGGATAGCTGTATATTTGACGCTCTGTACTTTTTCAATTAGCTAACTTCTCTGGATCTGTGGCTATATGTCCCAGGGGCACAGAATGAGAGGCAGACAACCTGAAGAGAACAAAGTTGAGCTTGAATTCATTAACAGTTAGCCTAGCTAAGAACACATTGGATGTTACAAATGAAGATTGGATGGTACAAATTTAGGACTTTGTGGTTTCTCATTCTTTTTAGTACCAAATTCACCAATTGGCTTTGAAGGTTGGATTATTTAAAGGGGTCATATTATTTTTTCCTTATTTTCTAAGACTTCTCATATTAAACATGAAAACCAGAACATCATACTATTGGCTCTGGATGATGTCAAAGAGAGCAGCGTAGGGAATCTCAGCCATGTGTTCTTTAAATCTTTTGTTTGGGAGGGGCACCAAATCAGAGTAAAGCAGACTTAAATACACGGGAACTGGAGCTAAACCGACTTGTTTCAGACAGTGGATGAACTGAGGGGCTGCATCAAGGCCTAGTGGTAGGTAAATAAGGATTATTTTAATCTGTGAATCACAAGAAGCTACTCTAGTAGAATCCACTAATAAAAACATGGAGCTGGAATTAAGCATAATAGGTTCCAATTTAATGTACAAGTGTGTTTTTCAAATGACTAGTAATGTGGCAAAATTGACAGTTTTTTGACAAATGTGACATGATTATTTAATCTTCCAGGGACATGGGAAGCAAAAATAATTTACTATAAAGCATATTCAGTGGTGACAGTGCTGATGAAGCCATTTACTGGGGCAGTGGTTGGAACGACAGAGATTTTAGCCATTCATTTGCGCATTTATGACTGTGAGGCTGTGTCCTCCCAGTCAGGGCCACAGCGGAAGGAGGTGGAAGATGAATACCTGATAGCTACACTCCCCAGACATTACTAAATGAGCAAACTGGCAGTTTACAGCTGCCTCTCAACGTAACCTGCATGTTTTATAGATGAGAAGAATCTCACTAACTGTCAGAGAATGAAAGCACCTCTCAGGATGGTACCATAATGGCCTCTCAGTAAAATGAGACAGGGTTTTATGGGTGTTTATCATTGCACATTTCACCAACTTTCTTTTACAGCCCAAAAGGAGATGGCAACAATGCTTGAGAGAATGTTGAAGCTTTTATTTCATTAGCCAATATGTCAGGTTGATCAGAGAGGACGAAAAATGTTCCGGTGCTTTATTATTCAGACGGCAATTAAAGTGAGAGCACTACTGTAAAAAGATCAAGTAAATACCTACTGGTGTCTACTAACTGCTTCATTCCCTGCAGGACTTTTAATGCTGTGCTATTTAGGTGCTCTTGATGAGGAGCCTTGGCGCCTTTCTGCTAATATTGTGTTTATCAACCCTGTCACTCCTCACTTGATTTTACTTTGCATTTAAAAAAAATGATGAGCAACACTATTGTGCAGGCAGCGTCGACTTTTAAAGGTATTTTAAAGTGTTTTTATAATAAATTCAAAGTCTGTGCCAGTTTTCTATCAGTAATTGAAATCTTTTAATTTGACTATTTGCATGTCAAATATGCAGATTTTGTCCCTGAGCAATTTTCTTGTCAGAGTAGAAAAACAGAAAGTACATCACACCTTAGAAAGGCTCTGACAGTCCAAATCAATGGAATTCTACTACAGCTAGTTGCTTTGCAAGGCATGATATTTCACAAAGGACCCAGTCTGTTCTTTGCAAAAACCATTACATACCAATAAAACAACTAAAAAAAACTAAAAGAACTCTTAATTTATTTAGGTTTTGGCACATGAAAAATAATTTACAAAAGAGATGCAACCTAACCGCATGGCCGTAGCTTATAAAATATGCAAGAAGTCCCAAAAGGTTACAAAGCCACAAGCATACATGGCCATAAGTTTCCAGCCAAGTCACAAGGCTTTACTCAATTTTTCTTCTTCTTACCACTGGGAGGTCATCAGAAGCTCATATGCCTGAGAACTGCTGAATTAGCTTTAAGTGGACAAAGATAGAGACTTGTAAGGAATTAGCAAGCAGGTAGAACAAAAGGGCTTACTTGGAGGCTAGCAGAACTCATCAGTTTTCTCAATTAGTTGGCTGCTAGGAGACAGCAGCTGAAATGACTTTGGCAAAGAGGGTTTATTACAGTACCTTGGAATGGATGGCTGTGAAGGTGGAGTCTTTCTAGTTCCTATATTATCAGATTTCAGTCCAAGAAAAGTATGATCAGCAATGAGGCTCATGATGTTTAATCCAGCATGTGTAGCAACTCCTCAGCACTCCTCACTATACTGTTACTGGATGCATGAATCAGCTCTCACCTTTATAAATAGATATTAACCCAAACTCATGTGCCTCTGGCAGTTTTGCATGTGTAGATTTTGATCAGCACCTTAACCGCTATCTTACTTCAGCTCTAAGAGAGCATACATCACACACCCTTGATACAGACCAGAAAGGAATACAAGAGCTCCTGGTCCAATCACTGTCTTATAAATGCCTCAAGCCATCAAGCTAACTTGCACCCCACCATTCCCCATTTGAGTAACTTAGTAGCTCTCTTCACACCACCCTTTAATGTCTCAACACCTTTTCGAGGATGAAAAATGCTTCACACCAGTTAGCGCCCCAGGACGTTGACCTGGCAGTCCAGGTCACCACTTTAAGACAAAGAGATGCTTATCAGCGCAGTTGCCCTCTCCTCACCCACCTCCATTCTCTGCCCCTCACACGGTGAGCGATGACTTCTGTGAAACTTAATATCAGTGATATCATCAAGGTGCTTCTTTACCCCTCTCTTAGGATTCAGAGGGGTGTTGTGAAAAAATGCCATCAGGCACTCGGCTGACAGAGGACACCTCCAGGGAGCATTGGTCAGTTTAGTGCCATTAAGTGGTGTGTAATACAAGAATGCGAGAGAGAGAGACACGTATCCAGAGAGAGAGAGAGAGAGGGAGAGAGAGAGAGATAGAGGGATAATTGTGAATGAAGAGGTTAATGCTCCATAACTCATTTTCCTCTTGTCTCCACCCTATAATTCAACAGCAGGGAGAAATTACAAACTGTCCTCCTGCACGATCCTTATGTTTCTCCTTTAAGCTGTTTCGCACTTTCAGTATTATGCTGAGCAGTCTCAGTCTCCATTTAAAGGGAAAGCTGTTGAATTAGTTTCATATGGAGATTCCCAAAAATGACTTTTTGCGTTCAATATTTGTGTTACCTGGTAAGGGGTACTCTGAAACATGCAGTATTTTAAAAAGAATGGAGCTATCAAACTATTACCATGGAATATTACCACAGGAATCACATTTGGCTGGTCTTAAAACACAACAATAATTGGGCTAAAGTGTTTACACGCCTCAGCATACCAGATAATAACCCAGCTCGTATATTCAGGCTTCCAGCAACTGGGATATGATCTTAACTGGGTTATTATAAACAGGACATGATGGCTGGAATACATGAGCATCCTAAATATTAAGGAAACTCTGCCTTGCATGTAAATGAATCCACCAAGGCTTCAATTAAATTGCATATTTACAAAGATTTTTCCCCTGTGGTGCCACTCAGAAGAAATTGCTTCAGTTGAATTATTATTGCGCATGACTGAGAATAATATGTGTGAATATATGAAATATTTTGATGATGATAAAGTGATGAATAGATGGAGAATTAGTGGTGACTTTGCACAAAGTGACTTTATTCTTTATGACTTTATTAAAGGTAATGTGGACATATTGTCTTCCATGGATAGTCGCAATTTTCTGTTCTTGTTTTACTACTAAACAAGTCGTTTCCATCTTATTGACCCAAATAAAAATGTGGTTTCCTCCCTCAGTAATCCAGATGTTATAATCACAATAATGGTAGGTTAATATAGTAAAACAAAGTCACCATTACTTAACAATATTTTTACCCTGGTGCATGTCTGCTTGTACGGTGCACTAACTCTACAGAATGTGCACATTTATATTCAGTCCCTCAGAGTGTATTCATAAAGGTTTCATGAGGAATGAATTAATTTGATCCCTGAATGCTTAGCTATTACATCTCATATTGTGGCTGTCAACATGCATCGAAAGCTTGGACAGAGGAGATGCCGAAGACTCAGGCAACCTCATTACAAACCTCTTTGAGCTTCTTTCAGAGATGTTGTTTTCATACAGTGATACAGTCTTTGTTAGTCTCAGTGTGAGGTTCTTTTTTTTACATAATGTACAAAACAAAATTATTTGGAAACATTGTCAGCTTGTGTCTCATCTTATGAAAAGAAAGATTTTTTTTCTATTACTGTCCACAGCTACTCGTCTAATCTAATGAATCCACTGTCTTCTAGTCAATCGGTCAGGCTTAGAGATTATGTCCAATACCCACTCTGTTTATCAGCTTATCACCAAAGGAGGCTATAATCAATCAATAAGCCATTTCAGAGTCGATATCTCACCTTCCAAAGCTGCCAATTTAGCTTTCCATTTATCAGTCTGATCTAACACATTGGTCAATACAACATCCTTTTATACTATCTAGCCTAATTACACAATTAGTCTGATTTAATCAAGCTGTGTCTGCTAAATAGATAGCTGCCATGTGACAATTTTGTTATCTAGAGAGATCAGAAACTGAACAGTATGTCTTCTTTTTCTTTTGTGTAAATGCATGGTCTTCACTTTTTGGCTAGCATTTACCCCAACGATAAGTACAATACACTAGGTGAGAGTCAGAATGAGCATTTACCTGTCACACTTACCTACAGTAACAAAAATGAAGGAAGCAACAGTGTAATAGTTTGCGAGCATGATGAGCAGCACAGGTCTATAAGAAAGCAATGGTTAAAAACAGCCTATAAACTATAGATCTAACAAATGTGTCAGTAATGCAATATTCATGCAATAGCACAGGAGGAATAAATAAGAGCAAGACTGAAAGGTGATGTTATTTCTCTTCTTTTATCTGTAAAAGTGGCACAGTACATCAAACACATGGCTATTATGTCCCTGAGGCTCCAGACAGTTCTGAAATTGAGGAAAAAATAGCAGCCACCCCATCTTTGAGAACTAGTCTCAGCTGTCTTTTCGCATGGCAGGTCTTGACATCGGGGTGCTTAAATTCGCTTATAATGAACACGGCTGTCTCCTTTGGTCATGGGCCAGAGGTGGTGTGGCGTGGACAGGGAGCTGGTTTCATTAGCAGGGGTGAATAGCCAAATTTCAGGTCTCTGATGGACTGTGACATGGTAGGGCAAGTTTTCCTTTTGGGCAGCACAGGGTCTGAACTCTGTGGAACTAAGCCGCTGTCAGTCCAGATGGGGTT
>VUQK01008145.1:13363-32884 GCA_015106715.1 Bujurquina vittata | reverse complement strand
AGGAACAAACGCACAACTCGCATTTTACTTGCAAGGGAAGGCCGTCCTCTGCATCCCTAAGACACAGAGGAAAGGAAACCTTCACCGAGCAGCTGGCCTCTCCAGCTTTTATTGACATCCGCATACAAAAGAAGTCACATGACCACAGGTACTTCCGGTTACAGCGTACAGTAAAACACTCCCACAGTCCCCATATATGGATGCAACCTCACGTGACCTAAAGGTGTTCGCACTTATGTGATAGCTCTTTGTATGCATATGAGGTTGGGGGTGTCCTCCATTTTAACAATGAGGAGTTTCTCTGTGTGTCTGGGACAGCCTGTGATAATAATCAGTATTCCTTCGAAAGCTCCTTTAATATTATCACAAGCTTGTCCCCATCCAAGTGAAACCAAACCAACAGGATTACACACGAAACAACTCATACAAATAGAAGATATGATAACACACAATGAAAGTTCATACAATAACTCCAACAGGCGCGGTAGATGAAACTGTTCTTTTTGTGAAGCTGAAGTTTTCCCTGACACGTTATTCTGCTTCTACACAACCAGCACATGGATCATTCCCAGGATTTCTTGTCCCTCGGCACTTTCTGGAGCCTGTTAATGCCTGCTTGTTGCCTGTTGTTGGCTTTGAAGCTCTTCTGACCTTATTCTTTCCCGTGGTCTGCCTGTGACTAACCTGGAAATCTGTGACTTTGTTTTATTCAGCGTCGGTTTAACATGTACTGCAGTTAAAACTCGCGCTCCTGTTTGGCGCTGTTGGATTATTAACCTTTCCACTGCCGCTCGGTTTTCTACTGCTTTTCATCAACTCTGTGGTCCTTCTGACTTTTTCTCGTCTGATACAGAAGAGCTCATTTCTTGGTTTTATTCTTCCTGTCAAACCACCTGGACTTGGTGGCTCCAAATAAAAACCAGGCAGCCTAAAGCTAAACCTGAGCCTTTGTTTAATGACTGTCATGCTGTCAGTAGGGAATGTCTCCGAGCTGAATCGGGGGGGGGGAAAGGATAAACTGCAGGTGTCTCTTCAAATTTTAAAAGACCACCACAATCAGCATGGTTAAAGAAGCAAAAAGGGACTATTTTACAAGTATTATGATTCTGCAACAGCCATAACCCATGCATGCTTGCCTAGATGAAGTTAAAGCTTGGTTGCCCTTGAACTTTTAAAATTTTAATGAAAAGAAAACAGGTGATTTTGTTTGGACCCAGTGGCCCCTGTGAATCATCCTCCTGTTGACTTGGGACCCTAGGAGGTATATTTTAGACCTATTATTACTGAGCTTGGTTTTAAGGTGCACAGTGATTTTTAAATTGGCCTGCCAAATTAGAGCCTGGTTAAGTCCAGTTTTTATCATTTAAAGCAATTGGCAACAGTGAAATCTTTACTTTCTATGCTTTTATATCATCTTGTCTGGTTTACTGTACCTCATTTTATGTGGGAGCCAGCTGCGGCTTGCGTCTCCAGCTGGTTCAAAATGCCGCTGCACAACTTTTGAACTTGGCCTCACTTCACTGGTTGCCTGTATATTTTAGGTCCATTTTAAAATTCTTATGCTTTTTAAAAATGTTTTCACAGTCTTGTCCTGCTTTTACATCTGTGAGCTTCTTCATCCCTACATACCTTGTTGGTCTCTCAGGTCAGCAGACCAGCTACTCCTGGAAGTACAGAGATCCAGAAGGAAGGGGACAGGGCTTTTTCTAGGATTACTCCTAAATTATGGAATAACTTGCCTATGTTAGAGAGGCTCCTTCAGTGTCCATTTTTAAAGTTTGTCTTAAAACCTGTTTCTTTTTTGGGTTTTTTTGATTTTGGATTTTGACCCCAGCGAGACTTAGTAATAACTTGTGTGTTTTTAAACTCGAGTCCCTGTTTTGTATGCTTCAATGTACAGTACTTTGTGTCACCTGTTTGTGTTTTCTTTTATGCTTTTGTAAATAAAGGAGGTATGGTATGGTGTGTGTGTTTTAACAGGAAGCTGATCCCAGAGGACTCTCTGACCTGTGAAAATGTGCTTTACTGGAGAGCTCTGTGTGAATTCATCAGAGGAAAAGGAGATGATGGTGATGAAATGCTGGAGCAAGTCTTGCCCGATGCAGCCACTTACGCCAACTACCTCTGTGGGTAAGGAAAGATACATTTATTGAATTTTAGTTGTGGTTTTCTACTTATTGCAGTGTAAATTCTGGATTAAATAACTCAATAATAGTGGCTGGGTTTATGGAGTATTTTATTAAGTTACTAAATGTGCATTTAGTTACCTTGTTATGACGAGATGTTTGATTTGTAAAATCTAGTTGCCATAAAGATTGTGTTGTAACTCTAGGTATCTGAAGGCAGGTCCGGTGTTCTCAGAGGAGCTCTTTCTGTATGTAACTGTGTGGCTAACTCAAAGCTTATATAACTGTTGCAATACTGTGGCTGAATAATTGCTTATGTTAAACTTAACCTGGCAAGTTAAAAAACACTTTTACGTCCAAACATTCTAAACTGCTTTGCTCATGGTCAGTGCACATGAAAATAGGTGTTTTCATTTACAAGACCAAAACTTGATACTTTAAAAACACCAGTAACAGCTGAACATGCTTTGGGACAGCAGCAGATCAGCAGCACTATGTACTGATCCAACCTTTTCCAGTTGTGTGAGAGAGTGAGTTCATCAGAGCTTTTTTAGTCATGATAGCTGAAATGGCCAGAGTTTGCAGTTAAATTTAACACAAACACACAAATGAAAGTTGTTTGTGTAGCTTGAGTGAAATGGCTCCAATCTGCTGTTGCTTTGCTTTTAGCTTCCTCCATGTTACAGTAGCTCTCACACACATACATCGTCATGTTGCTGCCGTGAATCTATACAAAAATCATCTCAGTCTCTGTTGCTCTTTAAGTGGTCCTAAATTCTGTTTTCCTGCAGCATATTTTTATTGTTAGACTTTGCTAGAGTATCTTTGCATAATTCACAGTTCAAAAATAATCCTGATTTTGTTTTTCTAAGTCTCAGTGCAAACCCTCAATCGCAGTCTCTGTCTCAAACAAGCTCCCTATTGGCTCGCTTCCCCCTCCCTTTGAGCTACTTTTCTTCTTATTGGCTGCCCCTCATAAACAGAAGGTTTGAAGGAAAAAAAAAAAGATTCTGGCTTACGTGGGTTACTTAAACACACTGAACTCATTTGAAATTTTTGCCATCTATAATATGAACATCTACCAGTGTAATCATATCATGACAGAAAATAAGGAAAAGCCCAACAGGTCCACTTTTGTTTTTCCTAATATGCTTTGCTTTTGATGGTACCATTATCCTCCGCAGTCCTTGTCTCTACAAGACAATAACAAAACCGGATTTGGTGCAGTAATGATGTTCTCATTCTGTTTTCTTTCATGCCTCTGGCTCTCTGCTAGGCTGAGTAAGGTTTAGTTTAGTCCACCTCCCCACCAAGAGCTGAATGATAGTTACAGTCCAAATAAATCCACTTTTTAAAAAGTGGAAGTCTGAGAGTAACCATGATCTCAGTACTGATCCAAATGATCATAGCTGATTTTTGCCATAATCAAGATGACGACACCTCAACTGTCATCCTTCCTGTGCGCTGACGGAGCTGTTTTATCATCCGTCTAATGTGAGTGTTTGAGAAACTGATGTGTGAAATGCGCCGTAAATAAATTTCACTGATTGGCAAATTTAACATTTATCTGCTCATAAAATGGGTTCATTAATTTGAGAAAGGTGACGAGTAGCTGGTTAATAAAAATTCCTCACTTGCTGACTGGCTTTGCTCTGCGATATTTGGGAGAAGCCTTAATTTTTGTTTATTCTGTCAGTGTAGCTGAATTATCTTAAATGTTTGGTCTCTGAGAGCTGCTGTTGTCTGACTGTTGTAGATGTCTGAAGGCTGTGCCTGTGCTGTCAGAGGAGCAGAGGGCCGACTTTAGCCAAGTGGAGCTTGTCATGACCAAAGAGTTCATCTCGCAACAGCTCATCCATCTCATCGGTTGTCTGGACACCAACGAGGAGGGTGGCAGGTAAGACAAAAAGAGACGGAATAGGAATGAGGTGCAAAACACCTTAAAATTGTACATGCACATCAGCTGGGAAAGAGGAATGGAAGAAACGCCCTGCTTTTGAGGGTAATCAGCAAAGTGCTGAAAATAGTCTGTTAACAGATTAATTACTATGTCTTGGAAATAACTTCCTACAGCCTCTTCTGATGTTTTCTATCCAAACAGAAGTCCAGAAAGAACAGTGTATATTGTTCCCATAAAAAAAAAATATATTTTTTGAGATTTATTTTGTTTATTTTTTTTGGACTAGCAACTAATCAAGAAGTTGATTAACCATTTCAGACCCAGATAAGGTGAAGTAGAGGGTTTGATATAAGACTTACAAGATTTAATTTAGGAGGAGATCCATATATTATTTTCCAAGTCTGTTTATTCATTTAATGGTTAACCAGCTTGTTGGGGGTTTAGTTTATGCTGATTGAGCTGTGTGTGTGTGTGTTAGGAAGCGTGTGCTGGCTGTTCTGCAGGACATGTTGGCTCTTCCTCAGACCCCCTCCTCTCTGGTCTTCCTCCTCACTGAGAAGCTCCTCAGCCTCATCCCTGATGACCACAGACGCATCCAAACTGTAAGTTGCACTTAAATCTGAACTTCTATCAGTGTAAAGTCAGTTGTCATGTTATCCAGACTTTCCTTTCAGCACATGATGGAAAATGCATATGTTACTGCCCTTCATGAATTCAGCTGACAGACCAATTAGTCAGAAATGAAATTATAAAAGCAGTAATTATTTATCAGTGGTTCCAGATGGACGCAGAAAATATAACAGGCTTTCCTCTCAGCGGCGGCATCATTGACCTTCAGATTGATGTTTAAATGAGCTGGCTTTGTATCGCACAGGTGGCAGAAATCATCTCTGATGTAAGGGAGCCCATCATGGAAACCAGTCAGCCGGTGGATGTGAACGAGAGCCGACGGCAGCAGGTCCAGGTGGGCAACGCTCTGCCAAATGAAAACGCCCTGAAGCAATTAGATTTTGTCAACACATTCAATTGTCCAACTGTGATTGAGTGGAAGGAGGAAAAGGCATCTTTGCACAAGATGTAGTTAAGTTAGACAGTGACAGAAAAGTACTTTCTATCATGCACATCATGCATATTTTAATAAAATGTGTCCACCTTTTATTTTAATAGTACAGACTCTGAAATGTTTAACTGCCAGATTTAATTACAGACTAATACTTTCTTAATCAGTTGAATTCCTAACCTCCCGTTCTTTTTGTTCGTCCTGTTTCGCCCCCAGCTGGCAGATGGCTTATATTTAAATCTAAGTACAGTTAAGCTAGTGGTGGTGGTGGTGGTGGGGGGGTGTGTGTGTGGGGGGGGGCGTGCATGCATGCCATGTACTCTAAGCGTATCTTTGCCTGGTAAACCCTGGTTCATTAGCTTTCCCTGTGTCAGTTTTCTTCATTGCATTTCCCCCCTTAAGCTCCATGGACCTGCACGCTCTGAGGGAATGAGTCTCAGTTGTGATAATCTGTCTCTTACACCTTAGTTTCTTCACTAAGTACTGAAATCTGCTGGAGGCAAAATGGCTGTTGAGAAAGTTTATCCTAGCCCAGGTGTTAGCTTATGCCATTCTCTCTGTGCACCTGGTCTCTCCCATCTTTTTATTCTTCACTGAGTAAAGGCAACGAAGACTCTAGAGGCCTGTAAACCTGGCCCAGAGCCTCAGCTGTTGTTTTTCCTGCTTGTGGAAGTGCAGCTTTCCATCTCAATACTCCTCTCTTGAGCGTGATTCAGCTGAAGAATGACCCCCCCTCCTCTCTTATGTTTATGTTATGACCGCTCTTTATCTCCCTCTTCCCACTCCCAGCTTGCAGAGGTGAAAGTGTGTATCTTGGAGGCTAAACAAACTTTGGAGGACTGCATCGCCGCTCAGGATTTCAGCCGGGCAGCAGAGCTGAAGGACTCCATTACAGACCTTGAAAATCGCAGGAACCAGATCCTCCAGGAAATTGCTGAAAGCAACCAGATGATTGACAAAGAGGCTCGCACTGAGAAGGTATACAACAGCACAGGACGCATCACCTCACTGCACTGCACTGTTTATTTTTTTCATCTTCAGCTTAAATGTGTTATTGTTGGACTCCAACAAAGCAATTTTTGCCATGAATAAGTCAACATTTTGTGTTATTTCAAAATTTTGACTTACTAACTCAAACAGCTGAAAATAACTTAGAATTGAGAAAATAACTTGAAATTTTGAGTTACCTAAGGGGAAATTTTGAGATTATAGTCCAATATTTAAACTTATGGATGGCAATTTTATTTATTATTTTGTGTGAAAACAAGCTTCTATTGGGTGGTGCTGCTGAGCCCCCAGCCAGAGCTGTGAGCCTGAGGTGACCTAATGATGGATATCCCATCTCGCTGACATCATACAGACCCAGGAGTAGAAAAAAATGCTGGCTCACTGAATGCCATTACAAAGTCTATAATAATTCAAATATTTCAGTATTTTAAGATCCCAAAAAGCTGTCTCTATCATAAAGGAGTAAAATACTATTGTTGTTTGGTTCCAAAATAAACACATTTTAAGATTTTGTGCTTTTTTGTCACTTGATTTATAAATTGTCTTACAATGAGTGACAGACTTCATTTGTAGACACTAAGACATATTGAATTTGCCTTTTTTCAATATGTCACAGTGTATTATGCAGTAGTTCAGCCCACTTGAGATCAGATCAGTCTGTATGTGGCCCATGAACTGAAATGAATTTGACAGACCTGGTTTAGAGCAGTCTGAGCTTTCTGCTGCTTGGCCTCATTATTTGAAACCTCCATATAAATGTGACAGAAAATAATGTATAATAAGTCTAAATTATCATAATAAAATGATTAATATGGTGTATATGTGTATATTTGTTTTGTTTTTCAGAATGATCCAGATACGCTTTTGAGATGTCTAACAATGTGCGCTGAGCTGCTGAAACAGATGAACCTCAAGACTCGAATTGGTCCAACCATAAGCGCCTTAATGTCTTCACTGGTAAAAACAAAACGCACATTAATACAAAAAGCAAACACTTGACTGTAACCTAACTAACGATGTAGATCTTTGAGAAAGGCAGCGGCATTGCTTTTTCAGATCTTTCAGGTTCTTTACTGCTAGTATTGATTCAGTGCCACCCTGGAAAAAAACATTGAAAAATATCCCCTCTTTACAAACAGGAACTGTATATAAAGGTTTGTTGAGGTCATAGATGAGAAGAGGGTGGCTTTCCCAAACCCATATAACCAAACTTCTCAGCTGATGACAGTTCAGCGATGACAGATTCTCAGAGTCTTCAAACTTTGTTTCAACACCCATCAAATATAAATCAACTGACTGAGCATCTAACTGAAGCAAACTGATAACTGCAAAGCAGAGGCGGGCTATGAAGAGATACCAAAGTAGCTCCAGATTGAAATTCAACCGTTAAAAATGTGATGCAGAAAAAGGCAATTAAGGGGAACTGTGGGTGCCAGAAAAGATCTGGGAGGCCAAGATAAGTTAGAGAGAGAGAGAGAAAAAAAGAGAGAAAAAAAACTTTACGACTGGCGGGCACAAAGGCAAAACAAACATCTGCAGAAAGTGGCTATCACAAAGGGTATGTGGCAAAAGGATACGCTGCACAGATAGAAGAATGGCATACACCACATATCAGTAAATTCCCTCTTTGAGGAGATTTTAAACATCCTGTTTGTACAAGACAGCCTGAGGATATTCAGAAAACCGCAAGTGATCCGAAAGAGATTTGATATCTCTTAAACAAAGAATGCTAAATATACAGGCTGGCCAAACATTACAGTGCAGTTTTCTTCATAGTCGTGACATGGATTCATGAGTTTCACACAAATCCACAGACTGAGATTTACTCAGTGGCTCCTGAGGTTGCTGTCCCATAACCCTTTAAATTAAGGTTTCATTGTTTCTGCCACTGATTGAACTCAGCACTTTTTAGCATCACACAGTCTGAAACTAGAAGTTTTTATCAAACTGGAAATACTTTTTAATGCTGATGATGTTCTCCCGTTCAAAGGCTAAGCCATCTGATGATCCGGCAATCACCACATTTCAAGGCATTAACATTGAACAGGTTTCTAAGTACAAGTATTCAGGTTTTGTAATTTATAATTGATGATGTGGTGGCAGCACAGAGGCATGGTGGTTAGCACTGTTGCCTCACCACAGCCAGAAGGTCTGGGTTCAAGTCCACCTTAGCCCGGGCCTCTCTGTGTGGAGTTTGCATGTTCTTCCTGTGTTACCCATGAGTGTGTCTGTCTCTCTGTGTTAGACTGATGACACTTTATGCCAGTACTAGACTATGGTGATGTCTTATACGTACATCTTCTCACTGGTTACAGTCACTCTGTCTGGAGCTCGGCACTTTATCACCAATTTTAAAATGTTGACGCAATCACTGTGTGTTGTATGCTTGGGTTGGAGGGTGTCCTTGTCCACCCCTGGCATATTTTTATATGGATGGATGGATGTATGTATACATGGCTGGCTGGCTGTTCTGGCTCCCTTAACTTTTATTGTCCATCCATCAGAGGTTCTCTTCGCTCCAATGACTACATCTTGTTTGCAGTACCTAAAGTCCAAAAGTCATTTCAGTTTGCTGCTCTATCTTCATGGAACAAATTACAAACTAATCTGAATATGAAGAAGCTGGGCTCATTAAATGCTTTTAAGACCATTTTAAAAGACTTTGAGGTACAAATGTTTGGCTGTAAGTGTCTTAACTGACAGGATATTTGGGTTAAATACAGATGGATTTTAAGTTGTGACAAAATTAATTGCACTTTTTTTCTTTATTAAATGTGGCTGTATGGGATATTTCAGTGCTTTTTCTTCTGTGTTGCTCTCTTTTTTTGTTTTGTTTTACTCATAGACTGCTTTTATTTTCAGAAGTGTGTAGGGTATTGATTCTCAGCTTTGAACTATTTAAAGTCACAAGTTATTTTTGAGAATTTAAACAAGCCTTGGTGGAGGTGTAAAGGGAATAAAACAACTCAGAATAGCCATCATTAATAAATGGTTGCCATAATGTAAATTAAACTTTAATTGGTGGCTTGTGCTTTTAACAGTATTTTTTGCAGTATTTGTTTTACAGACAGTTAACAGGCAGGTGGGGTGGAAGTGGCTTGAATCACAAAATCATGAACCTAGAGACTGCAGCTCATTCTGCTTTACTCACTTCTTTCTCCTAAACTCCACCCCAGCTTTCTTTGTAAGTGAGCTATAGGTGGTTCAGCCGATAAAACCCGGCCCCTGCTGGTACAGTTCATGACACCAGTCTGCCAAAAGCTGTCTGAAGTCTAAGGTGTGGAGGGAAGCAGGAAAGAAGAAAGGACTGCCCTCGAGGGGCTATTGCACATATAGTACAATACGTAGTACTTGGTCCGACCAGTCAAGTAGTTTGAGATTTAGTGGTCTAGTGAATAACACTAGTGTTTGTGTGTGCGCGTGCGTGTGTGTGTGTGTTTCTGAGATGTTGGCGGTTTTGAGTAAACAGCATTATTAGCAACACCATTACTAACAAGCAATTTATCTTTTTTTAAATTATTATTTATTTGGAAGATAACAGATTTACATTTAGATGCTCATTTTGTTTTCCAGACATCCTTCCAGTTTTTATCCTTGAACAAGGAAAGAACTAAAACAAGCAAATAATTATCAACTCACAATTTATTAAAAGTGCTTGTTTTTAAAAAGTGTTAATAATATTTGCTGATTTCACTGTTTTCTTTTCCCTCCATCTCTGTCAGATCCTGCCCAGTATAGCAAGCGCTCACCCTGCTGTCCGCAACATGGCTGTGCTGTGTTTAGGAACATGTGCTCTGCATAGTAAGGAGCTTGGCAAAACCCACATGGTCCTGCTGCTACAGGTAACTTCTAACAGATGTGTTTCAGGTACCTGAAATACTTTGTATACATGTACAAAGATGCTACATGATAAACAGTAAGTTGAGCCTCAAAAAATACTCTTTCTACAAACAAAATAATTTTAAATTGGTCACTTCAAAAACTGTAATAAGTACATGTGTGTAGATGTGGTGTTTTATTTGGGTTTTTTTTTATAAACCTGTAATAAACTCAACAGATCACCTTTGTTGAATTAAGTTGTGCTCAAACGAATCCACAAACACAGGGTACTTCTCTGTTACTGCAGCTAATTAAAAAACAATACAAACAATATTATGCAGCCTGGGGTTGTGGGGAATGATTTTGTAATATTTATTCTCTGAATAAAAACACACATGCCCTATAGGCTTTCATTAATAAAACTGCTGTGTGTGTCTCTGGGTGTTTACAGATAGCTCAGCTGGATGAGGTAAAGATCCGTATCAGTGCTCTGCGGGCCATCATCGACCTGCTGTTGCTGTTTGGCTTCCAGCTTCTCTCTGAAACAGCTGCCACTCACACAGCCCCGTCCTCCCAGTCCTCACCAGACAAGCAGGAGGACGACAAAGCGGCGGCCGAGGAGAAGGCAGACGTACCAGAGGACATGGCGCAGAGTATACTTGTGATGCTGTCAGAGTTCCTGGATAGTGAGGTGAGGCTGAAATATTTACTTTATAAACTGTAGTATACGTCTGATGTTTAAAGACGGTTGATATACAGCATGTGTGTGAAACATTCCTCAGGTGTCCGACCTGCGGACAGAGACAGCAGAGGGCCTGGCCAAACTCATGTACACAGGCCGCATCTCCAGCGCCAAGATGCTGTCCCGTCTGGTGCTGCTGTGGTACAATCCCATCACTGAAGACGACACCCGCCTACGGCACTGCCTCGGCGTCTTCTTCCAGCTCTACGCACGCGAGAGCAGGTCACCAATGTGCACACTGAGCCATGTGGTCACTCTTATTTAGCATGAAAACTCTCCCAGATGGTGAGCTGACAGCAAAAACGGTGTTTGTGTGTGTTAGGGCTCACCAGGAGGTTGTGGAGGAAAGTTTCCTGCCGACTGTTCGGACTCTGATGAACGCTCCAGCAACGTCTCCACTCGCTGAGGTGGACATCAACAATGTGGTTGAGCTGTTTGTTGAGCTGACTCGCACGAGTGCACTGATTAAACCTTCAACTAACACTGAGGTAAGAAGCATCTGAGACTGATCTCAGGACCCTCTCACATTTTCCCAGAAATGCCTGTTAATAGAGTTTCACTTGATTACTGCAGGTTGATTAAGAGCAAGCAGATTTTAATTGAGTTTGGAAGTATTGTGAAAGGTTTAATTTGATAACAACCAGGCTAAAACTCTGAATAATTGTTTGTGTATCTGCATGTCTCTCAGGAGATGTGTGTCCATGACTACCTTGCTGTGCGTATCTGTGGTGCGATGCTGAAGGACCCCACAGCCCCTGAGGTGCGCCTCTATGCCAAGACTCTGAGCAACCTGGAGCTCAGCAGAGACGAGACCGTCAGGGAGGATCTGCAGACACTGTTGCAGCAGCTTGTACAGGTGGGTCCACAGCTGTAACACTGCTCCGCAAACTAGTCTGCATGCTGACAGGATCACAGTGATATTGCCAACATGCTCAGGTTTCATGTCTGCCGTATGAATAAAAATAAAATGGAGGCCTGCCCAAAAGAAACAAAAGGTGGAAGGAATCTGAGGGAACCACATAATGGGCCATAGGACAGGTTTCATCCCTAAATTAATGAGGTTATATGGAAACTAAACTAAGGAAGCTGCAAAGAAAAGAACAGCCTAAAGAAAAGAAAAGCCTTAGTAGAGAAACCGGCCCAGAGCGTAATGTTTTCACCTCCATACTTAATCATGGGGATGGGGTTCTTCGGGTCAGCATTTTCTTTTCCTCCAAAGATGTGGGTTGATGCCTAAGAGCTCCATTTTGGTTTCATCTGACCACAGAACTTTCTCTAAAGGACAATTGATGGTCATTTTATATTTCTCACCAAGCTTCTTGCTGATGGTCGTGTAGCTCATTCCCGCCTTGTGCAGGTCTACCGTCTTGGACCTGAAGTTCTTTGACAGGGCCAAGAGTGGCTGTAGCTCATGATGTAGAGCAGGTCACCCACTGATCGGGAGGTCGGCGGTTCAATTCCTGGCTACTCCAGGCTGCATGCCTGATACCTAACCCCAAGTTGCTCTCCGACGCAAGCGTTGGGGTGTGAATGTTAGATAATTAAAGCACTTAGCTTACCGTAGTTACTTATGGAAGTGCTTGAATGAATGGGTGTGAATGGGGTAAACACAAACAGGTTGTATAAGCACTTTGAGTGCTCAGACAGAGTAGAAAAGCGCTATATAAGAACTAGTCCATTTACCATTAGCTCTTTAGTCTTGCCCACAGTAGTGAAGAGGTTTGATTGGAAGAAACTCATTATCTGGACAGGTGTGCTTTATACACAAGTTGAGATCACGAGTATCTGTAATTTGATAGATTGTAATCTATGTGGCGCATAAGCACACAGCCAATCTGTGGGAGTCAGAATTCTGGCTGGTTGTGGGGGATGAGATGCTTATTTCACTCAGTGATGTGTAGATCAGTTTATAACTTTTATATAATGTATTTTTTTCCCTGTACTTTTGGTTATTCTCTCTTTAATACAATGAAACTACCATACAAATTAGAGACTGATCATTTCTTTGTGAATGAACGTATTCCCCTCTGGTTAGGCATGGCCCATGTTGTAAATTCCTGTTTTTAAAAAATTGTTTAAAACTTTCCTAAATTAACTAAAGCGGTCAACAGAATAAGAAACAGCAGCAGCTCTGACTGTATGGCCAAATTTTATTTGTCAAGTTGAAGCACCATCACCTGAACTAGGGCTGGGCTGTACTACTAACTTGTGTAGTAATACAAACTTGTACCAGAAGGTGGTGCATTGAGTTAGTGCAGCCTTTATTTAAACATTAAAGTCAATGTGAGTGCCTTATTCACAATGCAAGCCTGGCAAAAGGCAAAATCTGTCGTGGAACAATTAAAAGGAAATAGAAACTGTTGCAGCACATATCCAAGAACATCTCACTATACCTGCTGGTAAAAGGCTGCCCCCTGGTGGAGACAGTTTGTTAATTCCTCTGGTTGGAGTTACAAAAAGTACCTTTAAAACTGTCAAAGTAACTACAATTCATCCTGAGCATAAATTTCTTTAAAGAATACTGCAAATCACTTATGTGAACCTCATATTTAAAAGACATAAATTATATATGTAAAAACCTTCACAGCAGTCCAATCCAGGCTCAGTCTAGAGCACAGACATGTACCTGCATATCTGCCTCTTAAAAGGCCCATTGTTTCAGTTCATCCCTTTCTCTCATCCTTTCTGTCAGGTGGTGAAGGATCGTGTCTGTCTCCGTGCTCTAGAGAAGATGATTTTTCAGCTGGCGGACTCAAAAGAACAGGCTGAGCTCCTCGGCGCCACCGCGTTACAGCTCCTGGATGTCAATGCAGATGGTACGTGTGCAAACACAGACTTTAAATAGATATGAATGGCCACCTGATATTCCATGGAGCATCTCCCACTTATGTTACCTTCTCAGTGTGTCTAAATAGATTTAAACTGCACATCTGTGACAAGAGCTCCTGTAAAGTGACATCTTAGCAACATGCTGGAAATAAGTGGTTTAAAAATGCCTTGCACCATCCCATTTGGTAATGGATAAAAATGGCTGGTTGGCCGAGGGAGAAAATCCAGAGATATGAGTTGTATGTGTGCTGTTTCCACAGAGGCTGCACCAGACGATCCATCAAAATCTGCCAAGAGAGCCAAAAGAGGTAATGCAGGTTCTTTGTGCTCGTCTAAAACCGCAGTCATTCAGTGCCATTATATTTTTAGAGCTCTTCCTCTCCTGCCCGAGGCTGAAAAAGTTGACTCAGCAGGAGGTAACCCGAGTATTTGTTTTCACAGGTCAGAGGAAAGTGAGCACAGCCAAAGGTAGTAGAAAGCTGAGCAGGAGGGCAGAGTCATCAGAGGAGAGGCGAGTTTTCTTATTTTAGCACAATCAAAACAGACCTGTTAAGTTACATATTTACCAAAAGTGTGTTTACTCATTCCCATCCCTCCCACTAATATCTGTTTGGGTACAGCGATGGAGAAAATGTTCCAGAGTCAGTCCCCATGGTGCGTCCATCACGGAGGGCCAAAACTGCAGCTCTGGAGAAGACAAAGCTGGACCTTAACCCCCTCATCAACCAGGAGGCCAATGTGTCTTAAAGTCAGCTTGTAGATATTTACCTTTCTGTATTGTCTTAGTGCTCATTAAATGAGTTATGTTTACTGACAGCTTTCATATCTTCATGTTTTGTCATATTAATCATTAAAGTTAAATGCATTATCAAAGTTTGTCCACATTTGTTTTTGTTTTTTTTAAATATTGTATGAATATAATCTCACAACTTAAGCAGAAAGAAAAGCTGTCACACACGTGCCAAAGACAGGGTTTCCGCAGGTAGTAAATTAAATGAGCTCAAATTAAGGCTAGTAAGAGAATTGACTTGGTAGTAAAGTTTTCATCACCCCTTCAATATATTTTGGCTTTTCCATTGATGCAGACTTTTTGTTTTAAGTTCGTTTAGCTATAAAAATATAACTACTCAGCAGGACCTGAGCTGACGTTGATAAGACTCGATTGGTTCCGCTGTCCGATTTGCAAATATAAATTTGACCTGGAACGGTGTGACAATGATCAAATCACCCTGAGCATCCACCATTCACCAGCAGCAGATCTCCGTTTCATTTTTTGGTGCTACACAAAGCACTGCAACTGCAACCTCAAGGTCAGCTACGAGCACAAGTATTGCCGTCACACCTCAGCAGTAAACCAGTATTCCAATATTCTACTGGAAAATAAATCATAGGAAGCTTGAATTTCATTGAATTTTGTTTATATTCTTACAAAAACACATTTCCAAAGTCTTCTTGAAATGCATTTAGAATATTAATGTGTGTGAGGTTAAAATCACAGTGGGATAAAATTCTGTCTTCAGTGAGAGATGGGCTATCATCATATATGGCTTAGTGCTGTGAATCCACCGCTACTCCAAAAAGGTTGGATTCTGTGCTGTTAGTAAAAATATTGTAGAGGTAGTAAAAGATAGTAAATTGAACTGTATTAACCCTGAAAGAGAAAAATTTTAAACTTTGTTTTTAAAAAAATCATGTTTTTATGGGGGCTGCTGTGCTTGCTCATACACTCCAGAAGATGATGCGCAGGGTAGCGTTGCAACTACCCTTACATGGTTTATGAAAACGGGAAGTTAGAGAGTAATTATTCCTCCCCTGCTTTGGGTTTAAAGTGTTTCAAGGTTTTGATGACTGTCAGGTTAGGGAGCATACATGGTTGAGGACCGTGCAGCAACTTAGATAAAAACTTAGTCTTTAATGTGTCTTTTCAGGGGAGGAATTTATCTATTTTTAAACAATCAATGAAAGCAGTTTATATTTCTCGACACCAACAATGTTTGTTATTAAGGATTTCATCTGCTTTGATGGATACAAGAGTGGAAATATGATGGGAAAATGCTAAAACTGGGTCTCTACCTCATTGGCTGGCTCACCCCCTTTGCTGCTCTCTGCCCAATTGAAAAGGTCCTCTCTCTTCCATTAACCATTTCTTTTTCACTGCAGCCTAAGCAGAGAAGCCCAGATCTAACTCTCCCCAGCTTATCCAGGGTAACCAAGAGATGAAATCTCTCCAGTCTGTCCTGTAGCTACCCCAGGGCCTCCTCCCTCGGGCACATGCCCAGAACACCTCACCCAGGAGGCATCCTTGTCAGATGTCCATACCACCTCAAGTGGCTCCTTTTGATGTGGAGGAGTAGTGACTCTATCTGAGCCCCTCTCAAATGACTGCACTCCCCCCATCTCTAAAAGAAGAGATGGGGGGAGTTCTTTTGGTCACTCACCCTAAGCTCGTGAGGGTAAGAATGTAGATCAACTGGTAAATCGATAGCTTCACTTTTATGCTCAGCTCTCTCTTCACGACGGACTGGTGCTGATTCTCATTTCTGCAGCTTCACACTCGGTTGTGAGATTTTAAGGCCAGCAAAGTGGAAGAATCCCACTATTTGACTCTACCTAGAAATAAAATAGAATGCCTTTATTGTCATTAAACAGAATGTACAATGAGATTGGAAATTCCATCTGGTGAAAAGGCCTACCCTAGCAGGGTCTAACACCTACTGGGAATGAGTCCCAAGCTCTTGCAACAGTCCTACAGGAACTGAGTGGCTTTTAGGAATGGGCCAGAGACCCCATATTCCCAAGGCACCCCCCCACAGCATCCTCCAAGGGATGTAATTGAATGCCTTTTTCATGTCCACAAAACACATGTAGATTTTGCAGGGAAAACTTCCCTCACACCCTCAAATATCCTTAAAAGGATAAAGAAGCGCGCCAATTAGAGGTCAGTCAAATTAAAATTGTGTTAACTTTGTAAAAACAATGTTGGGCTCTGTAGTTTTCTCTGGGCCTCTTCCCAATCGGACCAGGAGTGACACGTTTAACCGCACGCTCTCCTTAAATTGATGGCTGTTTTATACACATCGTCAAACACAATGTTGACAGTGTTCAAACATATTTAGATATTATCTTAGTTCATTTTGAATCGGCATCAGGGGGTTTTACTTTTTCACTATTGACATTTACTTCCTTGCAAGTTTGGTTGAAGCGTTATTAAAAAGTTAAATTTTTAACGTATACCTGTAGACACCCTGTACAGTGTTCGCTAGAGGACTGAACTACTGGTTGAAGAATTTGTGTTTACTATAAAAAAGCGTCTCTGGTTCACACCTAAATGAGAACCTTTATTGTTTCCTCTTATCCATGTGCTCAGGTTTGTGGGGCCGGAGCCTATCCCAGTTTATACTGGGTGAGAGCCAAAGATACCCTGGATAGGTCACTAATCCGTCACAGGGATAAAACATTCACACACATCTACACCTGTGGCACATTTAGAATAATCAGTTAACCAAACCTACTTGTCCTTGGACTGTGGGACGCCTGTGTAAGAGACAGGTAGAGCATACAAGCTCCACAAGGACAGGCTCCTTCAAGCTGTGAGGCCCTTTAAGGCATCTAATCATCAACAAATGAATGAATAAACCATACCTCTCTGATTATCTCAAAAGACTCTTTATTGTTCCAGTCACAGACACCTGTTTGTTGCATCTGTATTGGACAGTATAAAAACACATGATAAAGAAAATATACAACAGATGTTTAGCACCAGGTTTTTTTTTACCATGACTGAGACTTCCCACCTCCCTCGTGTTGAAATGGCAACCATAGTGACATACATACAAGGGTAGTCGGGCACAATACACACTACAGGGTTATGTTTTTGACCTACAGCTGGACATCTTGGATCTGCCTGATTCTGAACAGACAGCAGGAAAACATGATATTGATCCAAGATTAGTGTTTTTCCATCAACTCTCAGGCCTAGTCCTAGCTGAGCTCCTGTGGAGGTAGGCGTCTCTTGTGGCAACTTATCTCCCACCTGCTTTTAAACAGTAAATAATGCTATTACGTGTATGGAAAAAAATTAATGCTATGATAAATGTCATTTTTTTTCTCTGATGAGACCAAAGCAGGTGGGCAAACAGTTTGTATAGCAGTATCCTTTGAGATCACATTACATGGCTATGGAAACAACTGAAGTAACATCCCAGGCCACTGGTACTCATGTACATCCATTCGTCTGTCAGCAATAAAATAATCACTACATACTGATAAATCATCTGGTTTTGTATTGCACCAAACAGATTTTCTAGTTACAGTAGCGGGGGTGGTAGTGGGAGATGGGATGTGCAAAATATGGGAGGAGGAATCTGTGTAGTGGGATTAATAATCTCAAATGTAGAGCCCTTTTCAGACATGCGCTCTTTTCCGTTAAGCTGACGACATCTCAACACGTAGGGTTCATGTGTGAAGGAACACACTGGTCACTCTTCTGTGAAAGCCAGGATGGCAAAAATGTTACTAATGCTGAACTTGTGACATTACTGCATCGCTTTGTACACTGTCGGATTACAAGTTCACAGGCACTCACGAGATTAGGACAGCAAATGTGTCCTGTAGCTCTGCAAGCTGCTGAGCTGTTAAGAGAAAGACCTGAACAGCAACAACAGGTACACAGTTAGATTTCACCTCACCAACTATGTTTCTAACATAAAACCCTCCTCTCTAATGCAACAACATTCCCAGTGCAGAACAGACATCGAATCTGTGCAGGAGAAGCGGGGTACAGCTTTCTCAGCAGCATACACACAGCAATGGGAGTGTCCCATTGCTAAAAACTTGTGATCAACAAGATCATGCATAATTAGCTAATGAGTGTGCAGCGTTCTCGGTTTCAATCACTCAATGCTACGAACGCTCAGCTTGAGGATTTGTTAGCCAATGATTGTGTCCATTTTTTTAAAATCCTCTCCACGGTGGCCAGTAACAACAGTTAAGCACGTGGCAAAAATCGTAGCTGTACTGTGGTTCTCATCACTGCTCTACGTCTGAATTGAAGCTAAGAGAAACATTAATGTAAAAGCGATCTACGTCTGACTGATGCCGTCACTTTAACAGACTGATGAGGCCAGAAATGCGCATGTCGTGTCTGAAAGGGGCTGAATAGTGCAAGAAGTAGATCTGACAGCAACATACAGTATATGCTTTGGGTGAAAACAATATGCTTACATAAAGATCACTGAATAAAAACAAGACAGATCCCACAAACCAACAGATTAACCAGAAGCTACTTTCTATGACTGCATAATGCCATTTCATTGTCTCTTCAAAGACACCTCTGCATTTAGTGGGGAATATACACAAAACATTGCGGTAGCGGCAGTCTGGTGCTGAGAACTGAAAACGTTCAAAATGAACTAATGACATAAAATATTTGGTTTTAGTACAGGCTCATGGCCAATTACTGTATTTTTAACTGTAAGATTACAGCTGTGGCCCTTTCACATATAGCTGCTGGAGTTAAGGTTGGGTGTTAACCCAAAAGATTCCTTCATTAAAAACCTATTTTGGCTACTTGTAGGAAACAGCAGTGGGTGGGTGGGGCTCGGATTAGGAGAAAGTTTAAAATCGAATTCCAACATACTTTAAGCAAACCTAAAATACAAAGCAAATTATTAAATTAGCAAATAAACATTTAAAACAGTGCCAAAGTAAGAGTCACTATAAATAAAATGAGTGGGGATTTTAGAGCTGGGATTGCTACAAATTTCAGGTTAAGGTTTACATTTTCTAGATGTGTTGGCCTTAATATAGGTAAAAGTCCATTTTTAGGGAGAGGGTACTGTCTTAACACAATCAAGCTTTAATTTTCTACAACCACTCTGACAGGGTTCACCGTATAAGCACTCATCCCATTAAAACTCTGATGTAATCATTATATTGATCTACTATACACCAAAGGCAAGATGACGACCCAAAAAAAAAAAAAAAAAAAAAAAAAAAATCAAAGGAAAAAAAAAAAGAAAAAAAAAAATTTTAAAGT